>PVJC01032650.1:0-19812 GCA_004026665.1 Murina feae
AGGAAGGAAGGAAGGAAGGAAGGAAGGAAGGAAGGAAGGAAGGAAGGAAGGAAGGAAGGAGCTGCTGCTAGCCTAAACAAATAACCTGTCCAAGGTCACATACTAATAAGTGGTTGAGTTAGGGTTAGACCCCAAGCGGTCTAACTCCAGAGTCCCCATTCTCAATCACCATTCAACAATCCAGTGCTCTTTTATTATTTTTTTCTCCCTAATATTTTAATTCCAAATTAAAAACTGGAATATTTTCACTCCAAAATAAATTGGTAGAAAAAAATAAATTACATGGATGATTCTCTTTGGCAGCCAAGTTGAAAATTACAGAGTCATAGAAAAAACATGGTAAGGTACTAGAGTCAGTCTTTATTTCACAGTTACAGTAGACCCAGCTCTGGCACTTGTTAGCGTGTGACTTTCAGAAAATTCTTGGTTTCAGTATTTTTTCCAATGACTGGAATGAAGGGAAAAAAAAAAAGATGAAAAAGTGTATCACTGGTATTTACTATAGTGACCTCAGAACTGTTAGTTAATAAGGGTGCTCCTGACTGTGAAAAGTAGGTATCAACATCTGCATTACAGGAATGTTTTAGGGGTTTATTAAACAAAGAACTTATATGCATATATGCATAGCCTGTGGACAAACATTGGTCAGGAAAGGCCTAAGGGGGCAGTAGGGGAGTGGAGAGTGTTAAAGGGGGAAGGAAAGGGGGAACATATGTAATACTTTAAACAATAAAGTTTTTTAAAAGGAAAAAAAATAGCCTTAGCTGGTTTGGCTCAGTAGATAAAGCATTGACCTGTGGACTGAAGGGTCCTGGGTTTGATTCTGGTCAAGGGCACAGACTCAGGTTGCTTGATCCCAGTGGGAAGCATGCAGGAGGCATGCAGGAGGCCTTTCTCATCATTGATGTTTCTATCTCTCTCTCCCTCTCCCATCCTCTCTGAAATCAATAAAATATATTAAAGATAATAAAAATACTCTCTTTTTTAAAAAAGGTAAAAAATATTAATACAAATAAAGTACTGGCACACCATAGACGTAAATAATAATAGCTCTCATCATCACTAACAAAATATTTATCAATTTGACAATTGAGAATGAATTTCAGGATCTCATACTTCCTGAAACGGGATGGAGGGAGAATGCAAGGAAGGCTTTATAAGATTCTAATGCCCTCCAGTTACTGCCATCCTTATTTGTGCTTCACTGATTAACTCTCTGATTTAGTAACGTAATCTACTGCCACTGCCTCCAATTATTTCACCACCAATTTATTCCTTATCCCCGTTTACAGTATATATTGGTTCTCATGATATACCCTCCATGGTCGTATAAATAAATCTATTGGTTCTTCATCAATACTCATTCTTTCTCTTTAACCTTGTCACAAGTGTCTTCCTTTCTGGAACTCTACTAAGAAGACGTTGCTGACTTCAGAATTCTGATTCTATCACCCATGTAACCATCCTTCTGATTTTCTGTACTTTTCTAGTAGTCTAGTCGATTTGCACATCCTTACTTAGTGGCTGCTTTCCCCCAACCCATTTCTAAAATCCGTTCATCTTCTTCCCTATTCCTCTGTCAGGACCCACTTGAAGTTTCATAATTTTCCCAAAAAGTCTCTCCCTGTTCTAAACTACTAAAGTGTGTACATTTTAGGGGCTATGTGGTCACTCTGTCCACCACTGTAATATCTATGGGTTAACAAATGATCAGGAATCGTGAAATTTAGGGGGAAGAGGGTGTATATGTGCCGAGCAAGTTTAAAGAGGCCAAATGGGCGACTTATTATGCTCCACATGGGCAGAGGAGGTGAGTGTAGTACGTGTATGCTAATTAGAACCAGTACCCTAACTCAATTAATTAAACATTATTGACACTGAAATGGGAAGAAAAAAAACACAAAGGGGCTCAAAAAGATAAAAATAGAGTTCATAATTGCTTGCCCAATTTTAGCGCTTTTAAGGCTTACATTATTCTCTAAATTTCCAAGTCTATAAATCACTCTATAACCTGAAATAATTTTCATAGTACAGTTAAGAACTCAAATACCATGTTTTCATTAAGTCTCATGCAAATAACTAAATGAATCTTTATGCATTTATAGGAGAAAGCAACTGATGTTCATCAGCTAATCAAAAGACTCTTTGTTCAAGAAACACACACCAAACAAATATCACTTAACATTTACTACTGCAAGGATACGCTGATACAAGCCTCAACAATGGCAAATATTTAAACAACAGTAGGAAAGTGCTGTTTCCAAAACTCCTTGATCTCTTATATATGTTGCACTTAACATCACATTCTTTACAAGGTAAAAACAAAATTCAGGAACATAAATTGTTTTTGAACACCCAATAAATTAAAATGTGAATTATATGAAGTGCATTATATTGCCCAACTGGTGTGGCTCAGCAGTTGAACATCAACCTATGAACCAGGAGGTCACGGTTTGATTCCCAGTCAGGGCACATGCCCAAGTTGCAGATTCGATCCCCAGTGGGAACATGCAGGAGGCAATCAATGAGTCTCTCTCATCACTGATGTTTCTGTCTCCCCCTCTCCCTTCTTCTCTGAAATCAATAAAAACATATTTTTTTAAAATAAAAATAAATATTTGCATTACGCAATTATTACCTCATTCACATTCCAGGATCTTCTACTTAAAGAAAATGGAAAACTATTTTGTCAACATGCTAAAAAAATTTGTCAAAAATAATGTACAACTTTGAAACCCTAAAATTATTCTCATTTAAATGAGAAATAAGCCAAAGATGTTTACTATTTGCTACCATAACTTAACATTATCCTAGATATTCTGATAATTATAATTTTTTAAAAGGAATAAGTATTAAATATTGGCAAGAAGACAAAACTATCATTTCCAATGCTATAACTGCCTTATTGCGAAAATAATAAAACCTATTAGAATTAAAAGCTCATAAAATGACCAGTTAGAAAAGAGTATAAACAAATCACCAACTTTTCTATGTCCCACACCTAGAACATGTAATCCTCTTTAAAATACAATGAAAAAAGATTACATTCACAATAACAAAATAAGTTTTAAAACATCAAAATTTAACTTTGAAGACAGGCAGAATCAAATGAAGAAAACTATAAACACTGAGTCATTAAAGATGATTTGGAGAAATGCTAATTATATTGTAAAAATATCACAATTACCTCCAAAATATTAATTTAGAAATCCCAATGGATTCTTTTAAAATATATATATATTTTTTTAATACATTTTATTGATTTTTTTACAGAGAGGAAGAGAGAGGGATAGAGAGTTAGAAACATTGATGAGAGAGAAACATCGATCAGCTGCCTCCTGCACACTCCCCACTGGGGATGTGCCCGCAACCAAGGTATGTGCCCTTGACCCTTGAGTCCGCAGGCCGATGCTTCATCCACTGAGCCAAATCGGTTAGGGCCCAATGGATTCTTTCAGAATCTTAGTAAAATGTTTCCAGTTAAAGGTAATCTGGAAAAATAAATATATAAAAAATGCAGAAAATCATTTGAAAAAGATAATAGAAATTCACACAACCATATAATAAGACACATTAAAAGTTCTGATAATTAGGACTGTTTGAAATTACTGGATCAAAAAATAAAGATCCTAATGAAGCAGAATAAAAGGCCTATAAAAATAATATAGATATATATAAACATAATTTGTGATGTAATAAAGATGACATTTAAAACCTCTGAGGAAGGATATGGATAAAAGGGAACCCTTGTACCCTGTTGGTGGGAATGCAGATTGGTGCGGCCACTATGAAAACAGTATGGAAGTTCCTCAAAAAATTAAAAATGGAACTGCCTTATGACTCAGTAATTCCATTTCTGGGGATTTATTCAAATAGCCCAAAACACTAATTTGAAAAAACATATGCACCCCCATGTTCATTGCAGCATTATTTACAATAGCCAAGGTTTGGAAGCAGCCCAAGGTCCATCAATAGATGAGTGGATAAAAAAGCTGTGGTACATTTCCATAACAGAATACGGCTTGTCTGTAAAAAAGAAGGAAATCTTATCTTTTGCAACAGCATGGCTGGACCTGGAGAACATTATGCTAAGTGAAATAAGCCAGTCAGAGAAAGACAAGTATCATATGATTTCACTCATATATGGAATCTAATGAACAAAATGAACTAACAAGCAAAATAGTGACAGACTCATATATATGGAGAGCAGACTGACAGCTGCTGGGGGTAATAGTTTTACATTCAAGGAGTGGGGCTGAGTGGCAGGGGAGGGAGGATTGAGCCAAAAAAGAAAAAAGAAAAAAAGAAAAAACTCATGGGCATGGACAACAGTGTGGTGATTGCTGGGGGAAGAGTGGTTATGAGGGTGAAGGAAGGTGAAGGAGGGTATAAGGCGATAAATGGTGATGGACTGAGACTTGACTTGGGGGGGGTGAATATACAATACAATGCACAGATTATGTGTTGTAAAATTGTGTCCCTGAAACCTGTTTAATTCTGTTAACCAGAGCTACCCCAATAAAATCGATAAAACGGGGAAAACTAACTTTAAAAAACACAATAATTATGAAGCTAAAGAAAAAATTAAAAATAAAATAAATCCTTTGAGGAATGATAATTGTTCAATAAAAAGTATTAAAATAATGGACTTGCCACTACATTAAAATACATCCAAAATACACTAAATATGTAAATGTTTTTTAAAACTGTGAAAGTAATATAAGGAAATAGAGGTGAATAGTTATATAACCTGGAAATTCGAGAAGGCTTTCCTAAGCAGGCAGATACCATAAAAAAAATTTTTGATAGATTTAACTACTAAAAATGTTTAAAAATCTGTGTAAAAAGCCCTGGCCGGTGTGGTTCAGTTGGTTGGAGCCAAATACACCAAATAACATTCATTTAGTTATCTTCGTTGTACACCAAAAGGTCTCATGTCCAATTCTCAGTCAGGGGACATACCTAGGTTTAGGGTTTGATCCCAGGTTGGGTGCATGGAAGAGACAACAGATTAATGTTTCTCTTTTTCTATCCCTTCCCCCCCTCCCCCTCCCTCTCCCTCTCTCTCAGATCAATAAAACATATCCTTGGGTGAGGATTTTAAAAATCTGTTTAAAAAGAAAAACTTACACCAAAACAAAATTAGGATGCAGATGACAAACTGGAGAAACTATTTGCAATGTAATTTGACAAAGGTATAATAGTTTTACATTCAAAGAGCTCTCATAACTCAATTTTTTAAAATCTCCAATATCTTAATAAACAAAGGACACTAATGGATAATTTACAAAAGAAATACAAATATTTAGTGTCACTAATAATGAAATAAAATTTACAGAAGATACAACTTTTCATATTAAAATGGCAGCTTTTCATTGCTAGTGCTGAAAATGAAGAGGTTGTTGGCTTTCTCAAAACAATTAATAAATGTGAATAGAATTAAACCTTTCTGGAAGGCAATCTATTAATATCTATCTAAAATAATTTAAATATCCATAACTTTTGACTTCAGAATCTATTCTAAGGAAATCTAATCTAATAAGAATAATATGCAAATTAACCCTCACTCCGTTATGCCCACAAGCCACGCCCACCAACCAATCATGAGCGAATATGCAAATTAACTCTACTAAGATGGCAGCAGTCATGGAGCTGGAGTTGCCCTGGGCAATGGAGGAATCCAGGGCCCTGCAGGCCCTGAGCTCTACTCAAGGCTACAAAGTTTCAATTATAGAAGATAAACAAACCCCAGATACCTGCCTGGCTGGGACCTTGGGTTGCCAGGGGCAACCCAGGCTTTGGTTGGGGGACCAAGGCAACAAAGTTTCAATTACAGAAGTTAAATAAATCCCAGGTACCTGCTTCCAGCCAGGCACCCCAGTAGGGACTCAAACCCTGAAGGGGCTGTGGGCAGCCTGAAAATGGCCCTCAACCCCTCACCCAGGTTGGCCATATCCCCATGGGGTGAAAGTCCCCACTGGAGGGCTTGGCAAGCCTGCAAACAGCTATCAGCCTCTCACCCAAGCTGGTCAGGCATGCCAGCAGGTGGACATCCCCCAAGGGGTCCCAGACTGCTAGAGGGCACAGGCCGGGCTGAGGGACAACCCTCCCTCCCCTGCCGAGTGCACAAATTTTTGTGCACTGGGCCTCTAGTAAAAACATAATGATTAAACTGTCAAAAACCAAACTGCTACATTATTCATTCACACTTATTGAGAAAGGCTTAAATTTTCAACAATTGAAATGGTGGTTAAATAAATGATGATAAATCCACTTACCAAATATTATCCACACATTTAAAATTATGTTATATGTTATAAACAAATAATATTTTACTGACTTGGGTAAGCATTCATTCTACTAAGTGAAAATAAGACAATGAGATGAGAAAACAACTCATACCAAAAAATGAAACTATATATGATAGGTTTTAAAAAAAAAAGTAAATACCTATTAAAAAGGCCAATAAGACCAAAATGATAATAATGATTATCTCTGGTTGGAGGCATTATAAACGTTACTTATAATTTATGCCTTCCTGAATTTTACAATATTACTACAATTATCATGTATTACATTTGTACCTAATAAAATACAGAATGCTTACAATACTGCTGTGACTATAGTAACAATGGTATCTAAAATCAGGGCAACATTGATATGCCCACTCTACTTAGGCTGCACCAAAATCAGGGATGCCAAGCCTCTCTACGTCAGAGCATACTTTAGCACTTTAATCATAGCGAAAGAAATGTTGAGAACTCTATAAAACAATCAAAAGTTTCTCACTCCACTTTTATGATCAAGTACAATGTGAAAAAATAGTTAGATATTAGCCATTCTGCTTTTAGCCCCATGCCAAATGTAAGAATCAAGAGTAAGGAACAAGTCCTGGACCTTAGAACCAATAGGGCTCTCAGCTTTTACCTACATTCAAATTGTGAGCCAGAAATTTTTTTCTCAAAGTGAATGGAGGGAATATAGGTATTATCTTTCTCAGTATAGAAAGCATGGGCCTTTAACACTTTCTTATCACAACTCTTCTCAGTCTCATTTGGGAGACAGAGAAATTAGTTTCTCCCCCAATATATTTAAAAGGTATATATCCTAACAGCAAGCAAGCAGGATTCTTCTGAGCAAAGATGTTGTAAACAGGAGATTTTCAAATGTTAAATGTTCTCTTTACTCAGTGCAAATATGCAGCCTAACTCTGCGAGGGCCAAAAAGACTCTGGCTCTCAACAATAAGCAATAATCAAACTGTTAATTCCATCTGCTCCACTCCAAAAAAATGAAAAAACATTACATGGTGGTGCCAGGGGTCTCAGGCTCCATTTAAAGGGTTTTCTGAAGGGCATCTATTTTTACAATATCAACATGCTAATTTTTTTTTTAGTACTTCAGAGAACCAGTCCTGATAGTATATGATGACAACTTTGATACTGATAACAAATAAATATACTATCTTTAACATCTTTGTTAGAGATGCTGTTTCCAGAATAATCTTCCTTTCTTATTGGTCAAAGCACTCAGATTGAGAACCATTGCTCTATAGCGATCTTTATCTCCTCTCTCCATTCTTTCCGTTTTCTTGAAATGCCTCATTCAAGCATGTTTACTTTATCATCATCACCCATTCTTTCTCAATTTTCTGAAGACTGGTTTCTGAATCATCACTCAGCTAAAACTGTACTTGTTAAAGTCACCTATGGACTCGTGACAAATTCACTGGTTCCTGGAGTCCTCTCCTTACTTGATACCTCTTTACAGCATTCAGAACTGTCCATCCATTCTTCCTCTATGTGAAAATCTCTCCACCCTTAGCATCTCTCCTGATGGCCCTCCCACCTTTCTCTGACTCCACCTTTCTCTTCTATCTCTTTCACACTACACTATTCTACCTACTTCTCCTCTTTATCACAGTCAGTTCTCAGGCCTTCCCTGACTTATTTCAACATAACTAAATCAATACAGCTTCAAATTAACCCCTAATTTTCCCTCTAATCCTGATTTCCTTTACAAATTCCACATCCATAGATCCAAACACCTACATCTTCACCTGAATGCTCCATAGCTTGGTCAAATTTAAAAAATTGAAAATATAGTTTATCATCTTCCCTCCATTTATGTGTTCCTCATTTCCAATCAATGGAACGAAGTCATATCCTCAGGGTCCTGATTCCTCCTCCTTTCTTCCCAAAGGTGATAAGACCAATCAGACTCTACCTCACTCCGTCAGAGTAAAGTTCTAAAATACAAATCGATTAAATAGTTTCTTACTGATCACTTTCAACCAAATCCCCTCAGCCAGGAAACAATGCACTGGTCCAGCCTTCTACCACCCTCCTAGTCTCATCTTCAACCACTTCCCCAACTGCTGCATTCAATGTCAATGTTATTGACTTTGGACTTAGTGAGAATGACCTCTCATTATCATGGTTTCTCATGCCTCCTTGCCTTCTCATTTACTATATTCTCCTCTTGGAAAGTGATTCACAGCACTTGGCAAAATTACATCATACTTCAAAACTCTACTGTGTGTTCCTGACTCTACCTACACCAAGCGTTAGCCATCTCCTACTCTGCTCCCTTACTACACTAGGCATATCACTTGTCACATGTTGTATGATTGTTATATTACTTACCTGTCTTGTAAATTCCTTGATGACAATAGCTATGACATTCATTTCTGAATCCCTAATACCTAACAGCTTGGGTCGGTACAAAATAAATTTGTTGGATGTAATTTCAATTATTTACAAAATATGAACCTGATACCCTAATCATGATCTTCATACTAACATTATTTAAAGATTTTTAATATTCGTTACAAAATAAATATCAGGTAACAGGATCCTGAATAAAACAGTCAAATATCTTGACCATAAGATATTTTTAAACTGTCAAAATGACACCACTCTAAAAAAAAAAAAAATGCAACCAACAGCAGCTTTCAGAAAAGATAAATACAACAAAGAAAGGAAGTAAGAATAACATAATAATCTAGCCAATGCCTCATCTGGATGTCTATGTCCAGGTACTGTTAAGGCTGGTAACTAAGAGGGTTTATAATCCTTCTCTGGTAATAATCAGTGCAAACCAAAAAAGAATAACCCAAATCCAGAATTTGTTTTCTAACCATGTGATGGTTTTCTCCTTTACTATTTTGTTTATGTGAATTATCTGCATAACTAAAGATTTTTCTTTTTTCTTTCTTGCCTTTCCCTGCACTTTAAAAATGTGGTACTTTGGACTAATATGGATCTTGCAAACCTTAAAATGTATTCACCTAAAGGGGGGAAAAATGCTTATAAGTTGGGGAACTTGAGGGGGTAGAGTTTGGATGTTAAGACAATACTCTTTTTTTTAAAAGGTTGAAAATCACTTTGTTTGTTTGTTTTTAATATATTTTATTGATTTTCCAGAGAGGAAGAGAGGGATAGAGAGTCAGAAACATTGATGAGAGAGAAACATCGATCAGCTGCCTCCTGCACACTCCCAGCTGGGGATGTGCCCGCAACCAAGGTACATGCCCTTGACCGGAATCAAACCTGGGACCCTTCAGTCCACAGGCCCATGCTCTATCCACTGAGCCACACCGGTGAGGGCTAAGACAATATTTTTATGGAAAACAAGCCTCCCGGGAATATAACATTGACTCAAGGTTAAAACAGATCCTTACGACTTTATGTAGATGATATTTTAAAAGCTGAAAAAAAATCTCAAACTGTAAAGGGTTACATGAACCAAAGAGGTGGGCATACCAGCTCCCAAAACTACGTGTGACTCAAAGGACAAATAATTTGCAAAAGGACTGCGTGGGCCCTGCTCCCTGCAGTCGGGGCTCTGAGAGAAGTGGCAGCTGCCCGGCCAGTGGCACCAACTCCCCTACCTGCAGAGCAAGGGGAGCCTCGGGCTGCCGGACGGGCGGGCGGTCGGGCGGGCGATGGCGTGGGCATCAGACACCGGCTTGTGCCGTCGCCACCGCTAGGGCAACGTCCAACCTTTCAGGAACGTCTCAACTCCGAGTGTGCAATGCACACATGTGCACACTGCAGGGCGGACACCCAGCTCAGCCGAGGCGTGCAAAAACTTGAGGTCTGTCAGTGCAACAACGATCAGACGACACCCAGACGACCCTCGAGAATGTTAAAGAGCGGCCTCGGGGAAGTCGTAACTCAAAGGGTTTGAAAAGGAGGCAAAGGCTGAAGCGCTCTCCCGTGGAATAACCAAGGAAGGAGTCGTGGCTGCTTTCGGAACCACTCGGTCTCGCGGGGGACCACAGACCCCAGCGAACGCTTTCAAAGAAGATGGGGGGAGGGTCCCCGGGACCATGATGGCCACTAGACTGGACCGAGAGCGGCAGCCTCGCTGGACTGGGAGGAAAGGATGGGAGAGGTCAGGCCAGAGCATCAGCCGCGCGCGGGGGGTGAGGGGCTCCCAGCCCAGGTCGACTCAGCAAAGGAGCGGCCGGTCCTCCCCCACCACCCCCCCACGCCGCGCCCCGAACGCTTCCCTTTTCCCCGAGGCAGCGGCACCCGGGTCATCCGCGGAGTGTGGACCGCTCCTCGCCGGGAAGAAAGGCTCGAGTCCGCGCGCTCAAGGCTGCCGCCGCCCGGGCAGCAGCAGGAGAAGGCGCCCAACTCGGGGGCGAGCAGCCGCCGACCGCAGCCCCTCACCCGGGCCCGCCGCTCGCGGCCCGCGACGCCCCCCGCGTCCAGCCGGTGTCCTGCGCCCACCCGCGCCGCCTCGCGCGGGAGCCGTTACCTCCAACGAAGCCGCCGCCCAAGAGACAAAGTCCCCGTCCCCTCCCCGCCGCCGCCTCGCCCGGCTCCTCCCTGACAAAAAAGTTATGGGTCGTCGGCGCCTTGGGGGCCCGCCGTGGGTGGTTCGACCGGACTCACCAGAGCGGCTCGCAGACCTCTACTCCCAGAACTTCACTCGTCTGGCTCGAAGCGACAGCGAAGGCGTCGGCTCTTCCTTTTCCCGGGCAATAGCAGCACCTGCCCCCCTTCTTCCTAGCAAAGCGGGTCCCGACGAGCCATCTTCCCCCTCCGCTCACTGACTGACAACCCTGCTCCGAGAGCCGCGGCTGCCGCCAGCTACTCTGATGGGCAAGACGAGGGACCCGTCCCCAGGCAACCAACCACCACCGCCCCACTCTAGTTCGACCTATTGCCGTCGCCCGGGGCGGGACCAGAACAACTTCTCCACCAATCAGAATCTTTCTCTGCTTAGGGCTGGGGCGGACCCGTGAGGTGGGAGGGAGCTCTACTTTGGTGGGCGTGGTCTCCGCAGTGGGCGTGGTCGGAGCGCCCAAGTGGAGATGATTGACGGTAAGGTTGAGTGAAGGTCTCTAGACGCTGAGGCTTTAGGATTGATGGCCCTCTAGGAAGAAAGTAAACCTTTCCGAGTGGCGTTCACCATAATCACGGAAGAGAAACCAGCTGGTATTTTAATTTCTTGATCAGAAGGACTTACTTACCAGTATTTGGAGACACAAGAATTTATCAACATTTTACTAAATTCTAAGCCAAAAAAAGTACGTTTTTATAAAATGGTAATAAAAACTCTCCCCACTTAGCCTGGGAAAAGTCAAATACAATTTCCCAATTTTCTTTCCATGGACTCCCTCCCACCCCACACCCCTCCATCTTCCTACTTCCCTACTCTTCTAGACACACATTATTTTGTGTAACAACTGGAACCTGAGCACATCTGAGCCATGTCCTACTTGTAGTCCCTCTTTTTTTTAAATTTTGTTTTATCTTATTTTTGCTTTATTTTAGTCCCTCTTTTTTTGACCTTGTCAACTCCTCCTACCACATCCCTCTCAAATCCAATCAGAATTAGAAAAAAAATGGACCTTCAACCTGGAAGACAGGAAGTCATTCTAGGTTTTTACTAGAAAAGAGAAAGACTTCTAAAGCAACAAGTAAGCTTTTCCAAATATGCCACACATAAACAAGAGAACATATTACTTGGTACCAAAAGGGCACTGAGCAAACAATTTTAGGTAATCATTTGGGTGGATCTATAGAACAATCAGACAGGCTCTCCCTTCCAAGAGCATTGCCGTGATTGTTAGCAAATAATAACAAAATGCAGTGATAAGGGCAACAGAGCTAGGTTCAAAGAGCAAGGAGAACACACAGGAAGAAATTACTGTGTTTAAGGGAACTTCACAAGGAAGGTGATGTTTGAATAGGATCTTAAAAGATAGATAGGAGTTTATCAGGGAATAAAGTCAAAGGGCATTTCAGGAAGAGAAACAGCATGTTTAGAGGCAAGGAGTTTTGAAAGGGCACTGAGTGGTTAGGGAACATTGAAAAATGAGTAGGCTGAAAAGTGAGTCGCAGCCAAAAATCAAGCTAGAGCAAAAAGTTGAGATGACTATAAAAGGCCTCATGAGCTACACTAAGGTATTTAGATGAGCATTGTCCAACAGAGCTTTCTGTGAAGATGGAAATGTTCTATATTTGATAGCCATTATCCGCATGTGATTATCAAATACTTGAAATATGGTATATAGCTGAAGAACTCAATTTTTATTTGAATTCTAATAACTCCCATATCAGAAAGCTCGGATTTAGACCTCATCCTACAATGGCAATGAGGGACCAACAGAATATTTTAATCACGTGGACAATACAATCAGATTTCTTTCAAAGGATGAAAATACTAAAGCCAGTTTAGAGAGTATCTGTTCTCTTTTAAGGGGAATCTTGACAGATCAGGCCAGGGTATTGGTGGAAGACTGGGGTGATAATTTAGATCAGCTGGGCCACAGCCTGGCCAAGGCAAATGTTTACCCAAAGGATAGGGACAGGAAGATCTAGTGAGCGTGTTATACCCTGACATCCTAAAGAACACAAGTAATCAAAACCAGAGAAATTGAATTCTGCTATCAAGTCACAGCAGGGAGTAGGAGAGTGAGGGGCCAAAAAGAAAAAGAAATCCAAAGGTCAGTTAGCTCATAAAACAGGGAGAGAGCAAGAATGAACAGAGGAATACACACACACACACATACACACACACACACGATCAGTTTTACTGGCCATTATCCATGTGAGCCACCATGTGTTTGGCCTAATTTAAAGAGCTAGACTCTCCAGTGTCAGGAAGGCCCATCAGGACTAGGGCAAAACTCCAGGAGAGGTGAAGGCCTGAACCACATCTGCGGAAGTAAGGATAAGAGGGAGAGGCAAATGTTTATTGACTTTCTGCATACTGCAAGGCATTCAGCTTGAGCAGAATGCAAAGGAATGCTAGAAGCTTACAGTATACATAGCTGGATAGCAGGTGAAAAGTTAAGCGAAGATTAATCATCTGACACAACAATGAAAGAGATGACACAAAGCAGAACATGACTGATTAATTATTCAGAGGATTTCCTAGGCAATAACTTCTGTGGGAGTTCAGAAAAGGGAGCAAATCCAGCAGTCAGGGAAATCGTCACAAGAAGGTGATCTGAGTCTTGAGAAATGAACAGGAATTTGAATGGGGACAGGGAGAGGGGGGGCGGGGAATGTGTGAGGAAGAACCTCTTGGAATGCCTGGGAATGGAACAAAGAGGAGAAGCACAAGCAATGGACAGAGGGCATGGAAGGCTATCTGGGCTGGCCAGAGCCTGGCAAAGCCGGGTTGGAGATAGAAAATAGAGCGCCTTCGATGCAAATTCCAATGTTCAGATTCTGTCCTTTTGCCTAGTGGCTTCCCGCCTGCTTCTCCGAATTGCTTAGGATGCCTTCTAAAAAATATAAATGCCCAAACCAAGACACACCGAATAAATCAGAAAATTGGGGTGTGGGTCTTAGATGTAGGGTTTATTTTAAAAGCTTCCCAGTGGATTCTAACCTATACCCAGGGTTGAGAACATAGAAAATGGCAGCATAACACTACTAAAGCCAAATCTGGGCCGTGCATAGGATGGATTGAGTGGAGGGAGAACTGAAGGCTGCCTAGTATATTTACATGTCTGTTTCCTTTCCGCAGGAAGACAGGAAGCAGTTGACTGCCTGACTTCACTTCCTGTTTTGCAGCGGTAAGATGATACAGAAGGCATTTTAAGTTGTCTTTTCTCTAGAGTAAAACCCAAACAAGAATATTTACGTTTGTAATCCACTCTCCTTTTTAGCACAATTTGTGCATATAAAACTAATTTTCAACAATAACAGCCTGCAGTTAACTGTTACATACAACTATTAATGTTTTAGCAGCAAACCACGAGGAAGATGCCTGAGAACATTCTGTTTTAAAAGAGAAATGCTTTTAACCTACTTTATTAAAGTCAGCATATTCCAGATCCTCCACGGTTGCTAGCCTCTGATAGCCATAGGCACAATTCTACATTAAATACTGAAATGCATTTACCTTCTTGCCAAAATGTTTATTAAAATGTCAGTTTTTTTAAAAAAAGAAAGTAAAAAATAAACAAACAAAAAAAACAATAAAATGTCCATTGAACATTATAAAGCATAAACATCTTCCCAATGATATCAAGTTTCTGGAACTTTAAGGAAATTTTAGCTCAAACATACTTCTATTAAAATCAGCCAGAAAATAGCTAGGTAATATGACTATCTTTTTTCAGCTTTATTGAGATATAAGTGACATATAACATTGTGGAAGTTTAAGGTGTACAATGTGATCATTTTATTTACATATATGTGTATATAAATGTATATATGTTTGTGCGTGTGCATATAGTGAAATAACTCATAAGGTTAGTTAACACATCCAATCCATCACCTCATATAGTCACCATTCTTCTTTCTTTCTGTGTATGTGTGTGTGTGGTGAGAACATCTAAAATCTACTCTCTTAACAACTTTCAAGTATATGACATAGTATTGTTAATTATAATCACTATGCTGTCCTTTACACCCACAGAACTTATTTATCTTATAACTAGAAATGTGTATCCTTTGACCTTAACCTCCCTATTTCCCCCAACCTCTAATCTTTGACAACCACCAATCTATGCTTTGTTTCTGTGTAACATGACTATTTTAAGTGAGAGTCCGGAGAATTTTGACAAAACATGAAAAATACATTACTTTAATGGTCAGTACACTTTTTAAAAAATCAAAATAAAATAATGTGACTAAGAGGTCTTCTGTCTTGCTGTGCCAGAGTTCCCTTCTTGGACAGCCACTCCAGCCAGTTCCCATAGCTGAGGCAGCAGCAGCCTAAGATACGGTCAGCTATGGTCTGTGCCATATAACCCTCTTCACAGAACAGATAACCAGGCCTAAAAGGTGACCTGATGTGAACACCACCCGAACAGGGATGATGGGGGCACCTACCTCCATTCTCTTTCAAGAATATGAGCTGAAAAGGGAAAGAAAAGTCAATCACATTGTGGGAGTAAGGAACTAGGAAAAAGCCCTGAAAAGCCCCAAGAGGGGCAAGTTAGGAGTAAACTGAAGACATTTGGCAGAGAGAAGACATATAGAGTGGAGGATGAATTCACCGGGAACAAAGGAGTAGTAGAGGTAGAGACAGTACAATGAGTCACTGCAACAAAGATGGGGATCGATGAAGCCCCGCTGTCCAGGGGACAATGGGACAGCTCATTTCCTACCACCGCACCAGTGTTTGTGTTCAACAAATGGAAGATCCAATGGCAGCTCTTCCCAAAATCTTGTAAGATTCCCATCTGTATCACCTAAGATATTGTAAGTGAATCGCTGTACCTCTCACCTTGTATAAACCAATAGGTGGACTTCCAGAATTACAGACCAAGTGAAAGAAGCTGGAAACCTAAGAAGTGTGTGACCTCTTCTCTCTGGGTGAGAAGTTAACACATAGGAAAAATTTTTGGAAATAGTCAAAGTGATACACAATGAATTGCTGCCCTGAATGCAACTGAAATACTTTGCTTCTGATGCATACCAATGGTCAGAAAGGGGAGAGATCATGTTTCCACTTGGCCTATGGACTTGGGGATGGGTGTGCAAACCTGAAAAAGAGTCATAAACCAAGCCAAGGCAGCAAAGGAAAACTGCCAACTTTTCATGTTCTCCTTTAGCCTGTATTTCAGAAGTTCTTCTGTGGGCTGAGCTATTATTATTATTACTATTGTGGGAGCCAAAGACGACAAAGCACAGTTCTGGTTGGAGGTGGTGGTGTCCCTGTTTATTACAGTTATCTTTATATTTTTTCTGTGTTTTCTGTTTTCTGAGCCCCCATTTGGAAGAGACAATCTACTTACAAGTTTATGCTTCTGTATTAAGTACTCACTAGTGAGGTTTTTTTGCTTCTAGCAGTAACAAGAGCTTCTCTGTAGGAGTTCTGAGGGCACTTCAAAAATTTTTGTACCATGAATTGACTGAAAGTAAAGGGAAGAGAGTCATTTGGGAAGAATTAACAATAAATGGTATGCAGCTTGTAGTCTCCTTATTTAAAAAAAAATAATGCATCCCTCTTTTTTTGTTATAAAACTAACTCCTGTTTATTGTAGAACATTTGGTAAGTTAAAAACATATGAAAAAGAAAAGAAACTTCACCCATGATTTCTCCATGCTTACATGTTTCTTATCTAGAGTCCTGACACAAACATTGCTCTGGCCAGTGTGGTTCAGAGGTTAGAGTGTTGGCCCATGCACTGAAGGGTCAAGGGAATGTACCTGGGTTGCAGGTTTGATGCCCAGCCCTGGTGGGGGTACCTGCGGGAAGCAACCAATTAATATCTCTCTCTCACATAGATGCTTCTTTCTCTCTCCCCCTTCCTTCTCTCCTTTCCACTCTCTCTGAAAAGCAATGGGGAAAATATCCTCAGGTGAGAATTAACAACAAAAAGTTAGCAAAATTGTGACCATGTCATATATGCCGCTTTGTATCCATCTTTTTCCCAGGTCATAAAATATTTTTCAAAAACATGATTTATAAAAGCTGCATAAGTAGACTCATCCAACAATTCTTCTAGAAGACATTGATTAATGAAGTGTTTTAGAAGATATATGTGGATATTTTCATTTCCAATCACTTGAGGATAGCAGTTGGTCATTAGGTTTTTCATACCCATCTATATAACTTTCTCACAAATATGAACAAAATTGGCTCAACTATTAAAAGACAAGGGAAAGAAGACTTTTCCCTTAAAATATCTGTTATAAAGATATTAACAACTACAAGTAATGGGAACGGGTAGATGAGTCTGGGAAAGAAAGCCACACCCCAAAAGAGTTTTGCTAGCACATTCACTCTGGTATGTAATTCTTGGGTTAAGAGAGTCCAGTGTATAAATAATACTTCCATGTTTCACATTTTGTTCTCATATGCTTAGTCATCATCACCCCACCCTGATATTTATGCCAATGAAAAGTTTCAGTGAGCGAATGCAACCTCATCAGCAATGTTCAGTAAGGATACCATGCAACTGGTCTGTCTTCATACCCGTTATGCTGCAAAAGCAAGGAACACCTTCTCTAGATGTCTTGCTTTAGCTAGGGCAGGTCCTGCGCACAGGCATGGGGTGCATGTCCAGGTCCAGCAACCTTGTTTTGTTTAATTGACACCATTCCAAAACAAACGCCACCTCTATGACCTGAACCATGATACTAATCTCTAAAGTCACTCTTGAGAATTTTTTTCCCAAATTTGAATTACACCAAGAAAAGAAAATGTCACATCAGTCATCAAAAAGTTGGCAAATATTAAATGATTATGTCCCTAAAAAAGGAAAGAAAATTAGGGGATTATGGGAGGGGGCAAAGGGAAAGGAATGTAGATGTCTGAGCCTGACAATATCTAGGGAGGTCTCTCACTCTGAAGACCATGGGCACTAACAGGAGCTAAGAAAAATCAGGGGGACTGTTGAAGGAAATATATGCTAAAAAGGGTCAAGCAGGGGCAGGCTATGGGGATTTGCACCATCCCTGCCACTCTACATTCTAATTTTGTTTTTAGTTGAAGTATACAAATAGAAAAAAGAGAAAACAAAAATATAATTACCTCAGGGGATTGTTACAGATGAACACTACAATCATTGACCCAGGCCAAGAAAAAAAAAATTGACAGCAATCCAGGAGTCCCATTGAGCCTGCTCTTAATCATTACTTCCTTCTTCTTCCCCAAAAATAACCTCCACTTTGACTCTTAACAGCTTTAATAGATCTATGACTATTAAATTTTATATAAGTGGAATCATACAGAATACATGTTTTTGAGTATGACTTTTCCTCTCCAAGTTATGTTTGTAGAGTCTATCCATGTTTCTTGTTGTAATTATAGTTTACTAGGGGCCCAGTGCACAAAAATTTGTGCACTTGGGGGCGTCCCTCAGTCAGGCCTGTGCCCTCTCGAAGTCTGGGACCCCTCGGGAGATGTCCACCTGCTGGCATGCCTGGCCGGCCTAGGTGAGGGGCTGAGAGCCATTTTCAGGCTGCCCCCAACTCCCATTGACCCAATGTCCCAGCGAGGCTGGCTGGAATTAGGTCTCTGGGGTTTATCTTCTATAATTGAAACATTGTTGCCTTGAGCAGAGGCCCAGCGGGTCTAGGCAGGCAGTTTCCTCCATTGCTGGGGCAACGGAAGCCTCCTGTTTGCTCTAGCTCCGTGGCTGCCAGCCGCCATCTTGGCTGGGTTAATTTGCATACAGTCGCTCTGATTGGCTGGTGGGCGTGGTTTGGCTGATGGGTGTGGCTTAGGTGTCTCAGAGTGATGGTTAATTTGCATATTACTCTTTTATTAGATTAAAAGATTCTTTTTCATTGTTGCATGGCTTTCTACTATATGAATATGTCACAATATATCTGACAATTCTACAGTTGATGGATGTTTGGGTTGTTCTCAGTGGAGGACTATTACTATTACAAATAACGCTGCTTGCAGCAGTCATGTACATGTATGTGTACTTTTCTCAAATACACATGTATGTGCACTTTTGTGGTATAGCATATCCAGGAGTGGAATTACTGGGTTTAGGGCTAGCATATACATCATACTGTCAAATCATTTTCCAAAGTAGTTCTATCACTTACACACTCATCAGTGGAATATGAGAGTTCCAGCTGCTCAATATCCTTGTTAATATTTATATTATGAGTCTTTTAAATTCCGGCTATTCAGATGGGCATGTAATGTAATTGACTGTGGATTTAATTTGCATTTCCCTGAAGAACAATGCAGACCCTTTCTATGTTCTGCAGTTTATTTTTTTAAGTGGAGGAAAGAGGCAAGAGAGGACAGAGTCAGAGCGATACAGCGTAAGAAGGACTCAGCATGCTGTTGCTGGCTTTGAGGACGGAGAAAGGGAACCACAAGACAAGGAACTCAAGAGCCTATGGAAGCTGGAAGAAGCAAAGAAACATTCTCCCCCAGCACCTCCCGAGAGGAATGTGGTCAGCAGGTATGGATTTTAGCCTAGTGACACCCATGTCAGACTTCTGACCTACAGATAAATTCATGTTAGTTAAGGCAATAAGTTTGAGGTAGATTGTCATGGCTATGACAGGAAGTATTCATGACCTTCAGAAGTATTAATGACATTAACTACTGATTCAAAAAAATCAGTATCCAGGACACATAGTTACTTAATTCATGTTTCAAAATCCAAAGACATGGTCACATCTATGGGGCAGCAGTCAGGTCTAGAAGAGGGCACAGCTATTGCACACAGCACAGGCACTTTTGAACTAGCAGGGGTTTATACCTGCTTCTAAGAAAAGGATTTTAATCACAAAGAAGAGTACCAGCGAGTGTACCAGCTCTACAGGTGGGGAGAAGCCAAGCTCCACTACCAGTTTCCATGTGAGCACCATCGGGAGTGAGCCCAGAACTCATGCTCTGCAATTTTAAACCATTTCTT
>PVJC01032651.1:0-19758 GCA_004026665.1 Murina feae
ACAAGACTTGAGGCTCTTTGAAAAGTTTTATTTCTGTGTCTTAAAGGTTCAATGATCTCATATATCTTCACAGACACTGGACTGTAATTTCATAAGAGGAAATAAATTTTGAGGTTTCAAAGAATTCAACTTTCCCCAATGATTTTTAAGCAACTGTGGTTTTATCTTTTTATACTGGTAATTACTGTTTCAACTTTCTTTCAAAAGCCACTTTATCTCTTGAGTTGAAAAGCTCTGATTATTTGCTATATCTTTAACTCTGATCAATCCTTACTGCATAAAGTTTATTTTTATAATCACAGCTTAAATTCATCAAATGTGACAATTGTCTGGACAATTTTCCATAGTAAAAATTATCATGCCAAGAAGATGAGGAATCCTTTCAGAGTGATTGATCTAAAATGGTTTCCTAATGAAAACAGGTGTAGGTTACATGTCATGATTGCGATTGCATAGATGTGTTTTCTTCCATCAACTTGTCTTCTTTTAGAAACCTTATGGTGAGAATCTGGGGACTAGGTGTTATGACAGGTGTAACCTATTGATGAGTGTGGCTTTGAAACTGAGAGCATGAAACAAAATCAATTTTACCACTGTTTATCATTTTAAAGTATTGTAGAATGGAGATAGAGCAATTTTTTAATAAAAGGCAAACTGTTACAAGTTACGTCAATAACTCAGATTCTGTAAAAATTTTAATGAAGAGTATAAAAGGGAAAAGATCACTTGCCATATTGCTTTAAGACGTGTCATTTAAGCCCTAGACAATCTGGCTCAGAGAATACAGCATAGGCTCTCTGACTGAAAGGTCCTGGGTTTGATTCAGGTCAAGGGCATGTACCTCTATTGCAGGCTCAATCTCCATCCCTTCTAGGGGCATATGCAGGAGACAACCAGTTGATGTGTTTCTCTCACATCGATGTTTCTCTCTGTCTCTCCCTCTCTCTTCTACTCTTTTTAAAAGTCAATGGAAAAAATATCCTCAGGTGTAGATTAACATAAAGAAAAAAGAAATGTCATTTAAGTAAGTCTTTATACTTCCTTAAATTTATGAAACTAATTAAAGGAAATCTCTCTCATAGACAACAATTTCAGCTTTCAGAATTACATAGTAAATTTATTCACTTAGTTAACACTGCATTCCAATTTGCAAGGGATTAGTATCTGTAAGTCTCCCTACTGCCATGCTCAAGATTTTCCAAAGCATCTCTGAGAGTTACTTATCCCTCCACTGCTCTCACAGCAGTGTCTGAGAATTCACCTGGTATTTATTAAGATGTTTCTGTGGCGTATGTCTAACTTTGTGTTACCTATTATTTAAATCATTTATTTAACTATTGAAATAGTATATCTCCAAATAGAGTGTAAGATTTTAAAATCATAAGCAATATTCTATATTTATTTGCATCTATGAAAATATGTTTTATAAAAATATTTGTTGGTTATATTTGATACATCTTCTTAATTTACTCAGGATTATTTTCCTTACATGATAAAGCAATGATCACCTTAGAAAAGACACATTTGTTGGAGTAAGGTAACATGGAGGTTTCATCATGTTTCATTCCTGAGATTAGAAAGTTATATAGATATATTGTAGGTCCTAATTATTTGATGAAAAATAAAATATTTTTAAAAATCAATTTAAAATAAATCAAATGTAAACCAGTAGCCATACTTCCATAGTAATTAATGAATAAAAAAATCAAATATTTGACTGAGATGCTCCTGAAAAGGAGTCTAGGCCCTGGCTGGGTTAGAATGCCATCCCAATACACCAAGGTTGCAGACTTGATCCTCCATCCAGGAATATGCAAGAATCAACCAATGAACGCATACATAAGTAGAACCAAAGATTGATATTTCTCTCTCTCTCAAATAATTTTTTTAAAGAATAACTTTAAACAAATAGAATTTAACATTACATAAAATGTTAAACTTATAATTTTGATAATATATAGATTAAAATTATAATATGCTACTTATTGAAAAGAATACATAATAAATCTAGTTTTGATTTTTTATTTTTACTACCATATTTGATAAATATAATGATAGCAAAATATAAGCTCTTTTTAAATTACATTTAACTTTTTCAGCATGACAGTGAAGACGATGATTTCTACAAAAATTTCTGATGCATTTGTTTCCTCTTAATCCCTGAAGTCAAATCATTTATTTTTGAAGTACCATGTCTAATTTCCTCTACTTCATCTGCTAATGGTTCTCACTCTGCCAGATTCTCATTGTTCATGATTTTGTGATTCAGCAATTCTTTATAGTATCACTTGCATCATGAAATCCTGAATCTCTTAAAATATTTTACTTTACAATCCATTTCATTATATTATTGTGTTATCTGGTATTTATATCATTCTATAATCAGCAAGAAACCAAGCATTTTTTATAGTAATCCATAGAGATAGATGTTGATGCTAACTGAAGAAAAGTATCAAGTAAGAGCTAATTTTATAAGTGTGTATTTCATTAGTGAATATTTCCTATCGTGACGATCTTTGCTTTCCTATATTACCATGTATCTTTGGGGACTGGAGTAATACCTTGTTAACCACGAACTCTAACAATTTACAGCTAGATGAAAATAAGGGTTACAGCCCTGACCGGTTTGGCTCAGTGGCCTGCAAACTGAAAGGTCCCAGGTTCAATTCCGGTCAAGGGTATGTACCTTGGTTGCAGGCACATCACCAGTAGGGGGCGTGCAGGAGGCAGCTAATCGATGTTTCTCTCTCATCCATATTTCTAACTCTCTATCCCTCTCCCTTCCTCTCTGTAAAAAAATCAATAAAATATATTTTTAAAAAAGGAAAAGAAAAGAAGGGTTACAGAGTAAGCAAGTGGCAAAACTAGAAATGGAAATTGGTGTCCTTTACAAATGTTTATTGTTGAAATCATGACTGTGGATGATATGCTCTTGGGCAAGAGGACCATGGGTAGAAGCACTTAGAGAATCTTTGTAAAATATAGAAGATTAGACACACACATTAGAACAGAAGTAAGAGAAAATGGTACACAGGAAGTTTAGGGCTGTGGGAGGTAAATATCAATGACACAGGAGATTGCCAAGTGTATCCAAAATGGCTGAGAAGTTATGAATGTGTGGCTGAGAAGCTGTCCATGATAATACTGAACACCTAACTCCATCATAGGCTAAATAGTAGAACAGATGCCTTGAGAAGTCCGTGTCATATTTCAACTAGAGATTCTGTGAAAACTCACTCTAAAATTTCCTGATATAGGCCCATCCCAATTGAAGTATCTGGCTGGGCGTCTTGTAAATTCAAACACCTTGTTACCACCACCTACACTTCTTTGTTCTCTCTTTAACAAGGAGGACTTATCCAAATACCAGACAAGGACATGATCATTAGTAAGTCAGAAAGCATGCATGAGAATCCAAAACAAGGTTTAAGTTACAAATAAGTTTGGGGCCATGGCACTCTCCAGCATTGCCTGGAGAAGTATGTGGAATCAAATACATCAAGTGAGCATTGCCCCAAGTAAGGGCGCTTTAGATGTTCTCACCATGTACCTTAATTGTAAAGTTGAACCAAGCATGGCATAAACTTATCTTTTATTAAATCGTTTTGCTAAAATTTTGTTGCTTGCTTTTATATTATCTTAGGCTTTTCTAAATATTGTTTATTGTGCTTTTTTTCTTTCTTCAAGTTGCCAAATGAGAATAATACTAAACTACCCTTCTGAGTTCTAAGATTTGCCCTAGCCACACACTGAAGTCAGCCAGCCGATTTGGCTGGGCCCTTTTAACCTGCAGATTGCTTATTACAATAAAGGAGATGACTCAAGCTCTTAATGAAGTTTGAAAAATGTCATCTCTATTTAAAGCCTTCAATCAAACACCTCTCGATGATTATAGAAATATGTTGGCATGGTTTGAAATTCCAGCATTTTCATCAAAATTGTCATTAGGCCCCATTCTTGGGCACTCAGAAAGCTTTTTTAGCATCTAGGAATAATGAACATCGCAAGAGATCTAATTAGTACATGGGAACATTGGAAAGTTTGTTACACCAGCATGAAAAGTGAGGAACAGAAGTTCTTTGGTATATGTGATGTCATTGGACAGGGCAAAAAAGTAAATGATAGAATGAATCTTAATAGCTCATATGATCCATTCCTGTATTCATGCTAGAGTCTCTCTAAAAATAGGGGTGCAGGGAAGGGGGGCCTTGCCAGTGTGAGTCAGTGGTTGAGAGTTGACTCAGGAGCCAGGTGGTCATGGTTCTATTACTGATCAGAGCACATGCCCAGGTTGTGGGCTAGATCCCCAGTAGAGGCATGCAGGAGGAAGCTAATCAATGATTTCACTCATCATAGATGTTTCTATGTTTCTCTCCCTCTCCCTTCCTCTCTGAAATCAATAGCAATGTTAAAATAAATAAATAAAAATAAGAAGATGGGGGAAGATGGTGGGATCTTGAATTGAAGTCTATGGACACTTACAGAATGATCTCTTTATGGAATTCATAAATATTTAAAGTCACTAAAATCTAAGGGTCAGTATTGATCTAAACTATACCGGAAAACACAACATTTATCAAGGTAAAAAGACAATTTCAAAGGTATTTAGGCACTCTTTTAGTGATACATTTTTCATTGTCAAATTTTTATAATTGAAAGTATTCCCCTTCGTATCTCAGAGCAATAATTACTAACTTTACAGACTAAATAGATGTCAGCCCTCAAGGAAAAAAAAGAGCAAGATGCTATTTACTCATGATTAGCCTTAATTTAGTATAATTCTTAGCTACACACAAGGGTTTGCATATGACACTGGAATGAGAAAAGGGATGATAAACTAGGAAAAGGTCAAATTCTAGTTGAGACTAGCAGCTTGAGTTATGATGCTTAATGCAGTGGATTGACTCTGACCTCCATTCATTCTCTTTATTGGCAAAATGTTCTTGGAAAAAAATCTTAGGTCATAGGTTTTTAACAATGGCCAATATGCCTATTTAAACAAAAAAGGAAGTGAAATATCTTGGTAGAGATGCAATTTACCAGTTGTTAAGGGAAACATCATTTAGAAGATATTTCAAAATTATATACTGAATATTACACTTTTATTTATTTTAAAATATATTTTATGGATTTTTTACAGAGAGGAAGGGAGAGGGATAGAGAGTTAGAAACATCAGTGACAGAGAAACATCGATCAGCTGCCTCCTGCACACCCCCAACTGGGGATAAGCCCGTAACCAAGGTACATGACCTTGACCAGAATCAAACCTGGGACCCTTCAGTCCACAGGCCAATGCTCTATCCACTAAGCCAAACCAGTTAGGACTGAATATTACACTTTTAGAATGCAGGGTTATGTATCCTGGGGTCCACTCTTTACACCAGGTGGGCCACAATGCCCTCTTGCCCAGCATTGATGAACACATGTGCATGCCATTTCACCACGCACCTAGAATACCTCTCACTAATTCCACCTTCATCTTGTTCTACTTCTTTATTGAAGGCTTTGACTACACAAGTATTGTACTATAAATATATAGCCAAATGAAAGAAAAATAATACATGTGTGTATGTGTGTGTGTGTGTGTGTGTGTACTTTAAAACTACTTGATAAGGAATGAAAGATTCAACCAGGGAAATAAATGTTATTTGAATACTACTTATTTAAAATAATATGTTTAGCCACTAGATGTCACCCTTTTTTAAGCAACAAAATTTGCAACCACAATATCAGTTACATTCCCTATAGGGTGTAAATTGATACCATTGGAATTAGCCATTTTGAGATCACATTAAAGAAGCTTTAACACACAAACAAACAAAAACAACTAGGATTTCCTGTAAAGCAGGCTTTGTGAGTCAAGCCTGATTTGGGTCTTGTCAGTCTCCAAAGCCAAGTAGTTGAAATGCAACAACAGTTAATCAAGTATAATTTGCAAAAAACTTAAAAGCATGACTCTCATACAAATATAAAATGACTACACATAAATATCTCATTCAACTCAATAATTACTGAGGAAACCTGTAAGATATAAGAGAGAATCAAGGAATGGAAACTTACACAGTCAGGCTGTCAAAGATCTGCGGAAATGAATGTGGGCTTAGGCACAAAACTGCATAACATCCTAACGGTCAGAAAATGTGATGTGTAGAGTTATGTTTTGTGCTGGAGAGAACTGATCTTTGCTACACAAAAGTCTACAAGTTAAAAATGCAAGTTCTTAGCCTACATGCATGGATCACATACAATGAACACTTAAGTGGTTGTGTTTAGTGCTTTACATGCATCATCCCATTTTATTCTCACAGTAATTTGAGGTAGATGCTGACACTGACTTTAGTTTGAGGCCAGAACAGAATGTCAAGGACCATTATTCAGGTCATGGACCAGCAAGTGGTCAAGCTAGCATATGAATCTGGCCTGCCTAGTACAGTCTTTCTCCTTTGAACATGGACTTAGCCATTATAGCATCTAGAGAATGTTGGGATTCTACAACTTGAGATACATGTGAGCATACTACAACCCCCTCACCCTCTCCTGCTCCTCATCCATAAAGGACAAATAATGGTGAAAAAGTGTCAAGTGTAATAGACTGATGTTGTAAGCCCAGATCTTAACTGTTAACACTTGTATTCTATAGAATTGTGTAGATTAATTATGACACACACACCTGCCACTCCCACCTGCTTGCTCTTTGGGATGATATAATCTATCAGATCCTCTATTACAATTTAAATAAGTGTAGAGTAGAAAGTGTTCAGAGTGATGGATCTTCACCCAAAAGCCAGCAATATATTATATACCAGAAAACAAGTGAGTTAGACAAAATGTTATCCACGAGGTATGCTAAAATTGAAAAGAGGCCTTTGCCCTAGCTGGTTTGGCTCAGTGGATGGAGTGTTGACCTGTGGACTGAAGGGTCCCAGGTTCGAATCTGGTCAAGGGCATATGCCTGGGTTGTGAGCTCGATCCTCAGTAGGAGGGATGCAGGTGGCAGCCAATCAATAATTCTCTCTCATCATTGCTGTTTCTATTTCTCCTTCTCTCTTCCTCTCTGAAATCAATAAAATTAAAAAGAAAGAAAGAAAGAAAGAAAGAAAGAAAGAAAGAAAGAAAGAAAGAAAGAAAGACAGAAAGAAAGAAAGGGAGGCCTTTTATAAGATCACTAGAGGCCTGGTGCATGAAAATCATGCACTAGGGGTAGGGAGGTGTCCCTCAGCCAAGTTTGCACCCTCTTGCAGTCTGGGAGCCCTTGGGGGATGTCTGACTGACAGCTTAGGCCCACTCCCCACCATCAGTTGGACATTCTTAGTGTTGCTGCAGAGGCAGGAGAGGCTCTCGCCACTGCCACTGTGCTCAGCACTCCCCCTGTGGGAGCACAATGACCACCAGAGGGCAGCTCCTATGCTGAGTGTCTGCTCCCTGGTGGTCAGTGCGCATCATACTGACTGGTTGTTCTACCATTTGGTTGATTTGCATATTAGCCTTTTATTATATAGGATGATATTCTTATAATATATGGTTTATATTCTTTTCAAAGAATTTGGGAAACAGGGAGAAATCTAATGAACTGACAATCATTAGAAGAAGAAGTCTACCCGACAAAATACTTGTCTAGAGAAACTGTACTTAATTTTAAAACTTTAAAATCCTAAAGAAATTTATATATAATTAAATGAATTATAGAAAATTATCTTACATGTCTAGGATTCATATACACAGAACCTCAGAAATATGAGGTGCTCCAACCTTTATTACTAATTCAACTTCAGTTCTTGAAAAGATTATACCACTCAGCCAGTGGATGGGAAGATTTAGAAAACTAATCAAATATTATTACATTACTTATGTTACTAGAGCCAGTCTCCTTATCACACATACTCTGATACAACAGTGAAAAGTGTGCATGTGTGTATGTTTTGTCTCCAAGAATACTATTTATTCATCTCTATACCAGATAAAAGTAAAAGAAACACTGTGAATTCCCCAGTCAAATAAAAATATGTCTATGTGTTGGTGTATCACATTTGCATTTACACTTGCTCTAAAAAAATGAAGAAAGTTATATAAAACTTTTTAAAAAGTGCTGCTTTTTATGTAGGCAGTCTGTTGTCTAGTGCTCAGCTTCTTCATTTTTCATGGGTTATAAAATCTTTTAGGACAGAAGACATTCCTTAGAAGATCATCACATTATGTTTCTAGCTTTAGAGGTAGATTTTAGTGATAAAACACCACATTTAAGACTCTATTTTGCACATCTCTTGCTGCCTTTGATTCATTCTTCGATGTGAGAAATCAGAACTTTTCTGAAGTCTAATTTCTGAAAAAAAATTAAGTAGTCTCTTTGCATTAAACCATCTATCTACTCTACATGATTACAGTGACTCACTGGTATCACTGCAGCTCCATTTTTGTGATTACATTTCTTGTTCAACCAATTGAGCTCTTTGGGAGGCATTTATTTCTGATAAAGCACATCGTTGTTAATACAGTAGTCAAATGATTATAATCAATCCAGATTCTTAATGGATAGCATCTTAAAGAATTTATGTAAATTTAGCATATTATTAATGCAAATTACTGTATTTAACATCAAAGAAGAATGTAAAGATGGTACTCACGCAGGTTTAATTGTATGGGCATGCTTTTCATGGACAAAGACGCCAGCCAGACCTCCAGCTCCTGAATTTAAATACTGGATTGAAAATAAATTAAATTATATGGGTTTATTTGAATATATGACAAAGTCAAGCAATGTAATCATTTTCTTGTTGTTGTTAAGAAACCAACTTTTACCAGTTCAATATGTGTGATTATTTGAACATTCATAATAAAATAAATTTTGGGTCACCTTGTTCAAAGAAAAACAAATAAAACATGGCAGTGTTAATTGAGAATAAATAGCTATTTCTTTTTAAGCTAAATTTTGCCCCAACTAATAGATAACAGTTCCACTGAATTCAATCTAATTTCAAAGCTCATTAGTTTAAATATTTAAGTAATAATAAAAGTATCATATCTGAAAAACACTTAGGGTAAAATTGGTTTTATTTCTATGCTCCCTGTCAATTAAATTGTTTTCAAATGTCAAATGCAACTTGATTCCATAAGAATTACCTTACACATGTAGAAATTTCACAACATATTTTAAAAAACCCCACCAACACTAAAAACTCAATTAATTTGAATTAATTTTTAAGTGTGAAGTGCTGTTATTTTTCCCATAATCTCCTGACTTTTTATAGCAGCTAGGGGATTGAAGGAATAAGTACTCTCTAGTAGATGAAAATCCAGAATTTAATTATCATACTATAAGATTTGATGACTCTATAATTAACTAAAATCAGAAAATATACTAATAAAATGGAGAAAAGTCATTCAAATAGCTAAAATTGCTCAACTTTCCAGTGTTTCAATTAGGTTACTGTTAATGGGGAATAAAAGGATGTAAATATATTAACTAGTTTGTACCTTATAGGAGCACCAGCAGGCAAAGTCCACTCCCCAGTCATGTAAGTGGAGCTCAACATTTCCAACTGCATGCGCTAGATCAAAGCCAACAAAACAACCCTGGGCGAGAACATAGTAACAAGTTTTAAATCTGCTTAATGATTAGAAACAGTCAGTACACATCTCTTTAAAACAATCTTTGACAAAGAGATCAACCAAAGGACTTGTCTGCATGCATATAAGCATAATCCTTGGACACAAACAGTAGGGGGGTGAGGGCATGTGCTGGGGTTGGGAAGGACTGGGAAGAGGTCAATGGGGGAAAAAGGAGACCTATGTAATATTTTAAACAATAAAGAATTTAAAAAAATTAAAGGACCAATGAGAGATTTCTCTCAGATAAAAAGAAAAAGAAAAAAGAAAATCTTTGACAAGCTAATGTAACAGAAATTTGGTTCATCCTTTGGTGCAGTGGCTCACTAAGAGTGAATCACAAAATCCTGGGCATTCCCAAAAAGCTTCTAGGTCAGGACAGTTTTCATAATAGCAAGACATTCTTTGCCTTCTCCACTGTGTTAGTATTTGCAATGATAATGCAAAAGCAGTGATGGGCAAAACTGCTGGCACCTTAGCATAAATCAAGGCAGGGGCCCCAAACCGCACTGGTTGTCACTGCCTATCAAAGCCATCCAGTTACAGGGTGGGGGAGAAAGAGCATTCTACTTTAAAATATCCTTGGTAAATCTGTAAAAGTGATGAATTTGTATTAAATCTCAAAACCTAAGCTTTCATATTTGAAGGTTTAGTGTGGGAAGTATGCTTAAAATATTTGACCACATTCTGAAGTAGGATGGTTGTCTCAAAGTAATGCACGTATATGGTTATTTGAGTTGCGATCTGAACAAGCCACTTTTACTTGATGAAGAACCTCATTCCCCCACCCATGAAAGAGACACGGATAGACAATAGTAGAAATTGTATGAGTCTCTCAATTAAAGGAAAACAACTCACAGTATTTGCTTCTATTTTTAAAAAGTCATTTCTAAGAGAAATTAAAATTTTAAAAAACTTGTATTCACTTCTATGAATATGACCTCTTCCAGGTATTTAAATATATTTCTCCTGAACTTAATAGTGAATATTATTTTAAAATAATACATAATGAAATATGTAAGTAATTGGAAAATAACCATAGCTCAGTGAACCAAATGACTAATCTTGATGTTACATATCATGGATAAAAGATCCATTCACAATGCAAAATCAACCAATGGATTTTACTGTAACAAAGTACAGACAGAGCAGTAATTTTGCTCCATGTTCTGCACTACAACTCCCAAGAAGTACTCACTTGTCAAATTTGTGTGCAGTATCAAAAAATATTCACAGTTAAACTACTTCTGCTTTTTCTATCTATATGTCTGCATGAGGAACAATTTTCTTCTTATTCTTTACAGAGGAAAAAAAAACACAAAAAAGTTGAGTGCAGAAGCAAATTACACACACACAAAAACATGTCTTCTATTAAATTAAACAGTAAAGGAATTTGCCAAATGTAAAACATTTTTTTGCTTATTTCAGAAAATATAGTTTTTTCCTTAATTCTATATAATTTATGTTACTACGTAAATTTTATTGCTATTCAAAAGTAAATTTAAAAATAAATAGATATATTTTAAAATTGTTTTGATTACAAATACAATAAGTATAAAGAGATGTTGATACATGGCATAAAAACCTTTGAGTGAACTATTCCTATAGTGGATCCTACTAAACTGAAGACATTAATGGACGTTTTCGTTTATCACTTAATCCCACATTATGCCCGCATGTAATCTAATCAGTTCAAGTGTTTACATGCTGTGGTAAATTGCCTTAACAGTTCCAATTCTTTGTCCCTTCTTGTCCTTTGCCATGTAATTTTTTCAGTTCCTTCCACTGCGGACGGGGTTCAGTCCTCTGTAACTTGGATCTGCCAGGTGAGTCGTGTTGATCAGTGGAATGCTAGCACATGTCCTACAAGTAAAATCCTTAAAGCACTTGAGTGGCTAGGCTTGCTCTCTCTTGCCCTCTGCCATCTGTGAGAAGGACTAGGTTGGCCGACCCGCTGGCTCAGGTGGAAGATGAAAAAATGTCCATCAGAATCAATCTTAATGAGCTCAGCTTGGTTCTTCTGGTCTCCCCACTCTCCTTTAATCAGCTAGAGATACCTGCGTGAGCTCAGCGGAGACTAGCGGGATTCCTAAAGCTGAGTCCTGCCCCAATCAGCTGTCACAAAGGTGACCATGAAGGCTGAGAACCCGTCATCCCAAGATGCCTCAGTGGTGTGCAGATTACTTTGAGGCAACTTTAGCCCAGGATCCTGCCCCTCCCTTTATCTAAAAAATAACTTGAATTAGGGACCTTGGCCATAATAGATTATCAGAGATAACTTCTTTTGGCTAACCTGTAGGGCAGGGCAGACTTCTATTTACTAAAACATCTGTTCTTCCTGTCATCCTGCAATGACCCTTGGACACTTCCCAGGTGCATTACCTCCGTGTTCCCTTTCTATCTCTAAGCCGACTCTGCGCGTAACTCTCATGTAAGCGGAGGTCCTGTACGTATGCATGAATTAATTTTGGTTTTCTCTTGCTAATCTGTCTCATATCTGTTTGATGATTAATCCAGCCAGAAGAACCTTGATGGTGGAGTATTTTGTTCCCCACCACACAGCCCATAAAACGCTGATGTTTTTCACTCTGTGCTGTCTTCTTCCTTTACACTGACCGGACTCTCCCACAACTCCTTCTTAGCGAGTCTATTCTGACTTATTTACTGGTATGGCTTCGAGTGTGTTGTATGTCTGCCTAGTAGAATTCAGTGTTTTAGAAACAAATACGTCCAAAAGGACAACCTGGGTTAGCGAATTTGTATCATCCAAACTGTACCTAAGTCGTAACTTTCTAATTTAATGGCTAACCCTCAAAACCACTTAGCTTTCTGCATATCAGCATGAGTTTTACTTAGAGAATACAGTGATTCATTCCACATTAAGACAACTTTGTACCTGAACATTAACTTAAAAGAAAAAAAACAACAACAACTGATCATAAAATAGGTGCGGGGAGGGTGATAGTTCACATTGCAGAGATGTTATACCTCTCAGTTCTTCTATTGTTTACTATATACACATATCATATTACATTCTCAAAACTGTACATTTTCTGCTACTTTGAAGAAACATCTATCAGTTGAGGTTTGTAAAGGAAACAATTGCAGAGGGGCCTATTTTAGATTGTTCTAACACCTCTTAAGAATAAGTAAACCCAAACTACTATTATGGGTACTTTCTCTAGAGGAGAGGATGCAAACTATTATCTGTTCTTTAATAAATAAAGGCAACCCTCTCATTTATTAAATATTATCTATGGCTGCTCTTGTAGGTGAATTGAGTAGTTGAAACTGAGACCATAAGGATGACGAATTTTAAACTATTTACTATCCCACCTGTTGCAGAAAAAGGTTTCTGTCCGTTACCCTAGATCATAGTTTCTATTAAAAACAACACTCAACATATTGAAGAATCGGTTAATTAGAAACCTTGCTCATTATAATGTGGACAAAACTTGCATCTCGGAAAAAGTTTTTACTGGTAAAATATAACTAATTTGGGGAGGAGGTGTATTGGGGCTTTGTTCTTCATAGAAAAGAAGCAACACCTATCATAAAAATACAACCGATGCTTCATTTGAACATGAGATTTAGGAGTGATAGAAAAGAAATACAATTAACTTCTATCAAAATTTGGAGTTTATCAAAACCTGGGTTTGCAGACAACATTTTTTACAACTCAACTTTTCATAGAAACGATTTTACAACTTAAATTTTCTTGGAAACCTCAAGGATCAGAAAACAACACTTTATTATCAATTATTTATAAAGAATAGGCACAATGAGGAAATCATGAAACCTCACTTATTTTATTTATCCCGTAATTAAGATTCTTGTGGTTACATCTGTGGTACCACATTAAGAAAAAACACTCATGCTCCTACAATATGTTTTAATGCAGGTACAATTCTTTCCCCATCAATGGCATAAAATTCGAATTATTAAAATATAACCATTTTGATTAAAAGACCAGAAGATACAAAGTTGAATATTACCACAAAACGATTTTACAAAAGTTTCACTAGATGGCAGCATCATAAAAATTAAAGAACTCATTGTTCCTCCAAACCCCTCCACAGCTATCTAGTTAATATTTTTATCATATTACTTCTAAGAGTAATTAAAGCAATATGAATTGGTGAAAGCATAAACGCCACACTTGAGTATCTATTTCATGTAAATTTTTAAATAAACAAATATTTGTTAACAGATTTTATTAAAATTACCCACAGGGCTCACACTCGTATTGATACAACCACATAGAAGCATAGTAGTATTCAGCCACCTTGCTTTACCATTCGTCCCCAGACTATTGCGTAGTCTTCTTTAAATATATATTTTATTGAATTTAGAGAGAGAGGAAGAGAGAGGGATAGAGGGATAGAAACATCAATGAGAGAGGAAGTCATCGATTGGCTGCCTCCCACAGGGCCCATACTGGGGATCGAGCCTGCAACCCTGGCATGTGCCTTGACTGGAATCCAACCAGCGACCTCTTGGTTCCTGGGTGGATGCTCAACTACTAAGCCACACCAGCTGGGCTGTGATAGTCTTCTAACCACTATAAATGCTTCCAGCCTTCCTTCCTTCCACAAGCTTGCTAAATCACACATTTGATTGTAAGATCTCCTGTACCTGTTCAAAGAACCACCCATGAACTTCACAACGTAACTCGCTGTCTTCGATTTGGCTCCTAACTACATTTCAGATCTGGTCCTCTCCAGCTTTCCTGTCTGGAGTGTTCCATACCTCCTTCCCTCTATTTGCATAAACATAAACGTTTCCTCTCCAAGGTATTCTATCCCTCCCCGTTTGCCTGAGTAACTCAGATTTTATCACAGCATAACTTCTATGAAAAGATTCCTTTGCCAAACTCTCCTCTCATCTTACAGCCCTTTTTGCCCAGATATCTTGTAGCAATTTTCCAATTAATTATTTTCTACTTTTACACAATATAAACCCAAATCATTGTTGAATAAATAAGGGAATGAACAAATAATAAAATCATACTTCTGTCAATAAATATCCTCTAATACTTAAACTGATGCAAAATTTTAAAAGCATATTACTTGAGGTCCTTTGTTTCTGTCGTAATTTTATTGCATAAGCTATTCAGACAGCATCTTTTAAAATACAATTTTATAGACAATTAATAGTAATTTTAAAATGTTCAGAATCTCTCTCAGTAAAACAAAGGGTATCATGTTTTTTTGTTGTTGCCACCTTCCCTGGAAAAATACTGAACATAGTTTAACGAGTAGACAATTATACACAGGGCCTGAGCTGAGATTTCCAAGGAAAGAGCTAGCTCACTGTCTCCCATTTGCACAGAGCACTGCTGGAGAAACTAGATTGTTCCTTTTAGCCTGGCTTTTTAAAAGTAGTTATTGATGAGACTGGCAAATCCAGAGATGAGTAAATGGAGGTGGGTGGGGAGCATGGGCATATTTTGCTAATACAATTTAAGGGGGATGTGTCAGTTAAAAAGGTTGGAAACAGAGCTAACAACTACATGGAGAGAGAGAAAGTAAAGGATTTGAGAGAAAGAGAGAAATTAAAGGATTTGAGAGAGAGAAAAACAAAAAGATTCTGAGACCCTACAGGGCTAATAATTTGTAGGTGGAAACATTTTACTATCTAAGGATGTGCTTTCAAGAGCATTGCCAGATTTATTTATTTTTTTTAATTGGAAAAACTGTCACTGTTTTCTCTATTGTCATCAGTGAGTGCAAAATTAAAGGGGACGAATAAAACATTGAGTCTTCTTGAATCTTTCTCCAGCTGCCAAGGACTTCACACATAATATAGTTTGATTTATCTCAGATATCCAAGATGGAAAAATAGCTCAAGGTAAATTTTCAAGCCTAATTTTGTTCATTTAATATATACTCACTTAATGAAGCAGTCTGCATGTCCTAAGTGTGTCAAAGAATAAAAATGGAATTTGAAAGATAACTCAAAATTTACAAAAGTATTTTGATTATTATAGTAGTTAACCATTATAAGTAATACTTCATTTTTTTTCTGATTCTGTTTAAATGGAACAGAATTGTGACTCTTATGCAACACGAGATCCATCTTGCTGATGTACACTCACTTATCTTTTCACTGGCCAAACAGAGTCTGTATTTAAAGATAATCAACAATGTGCAGAGCACAAGCTCAACACAGGAATTTTGTGGGGTCCACCCTCAATCAGTCATTCAACACTCTACTGACATAAACTTCCTAAATTTGAAAGTTAAGAGAGGCATAGAAATAATTACAAGACAGTGCAAAAGGTGGACATAATACACTTCCCATCAGGCTATAAAATGACAACAGAAAGATAGATTTAGTCTGGACACAGATGAGCACAAAAATTTTGATGAAGGTTAAGAATTGAACATTCATGTTTTTACAGGTGTTAGTCAAGTAAGAATACTGCAACATGAACATAAATGTACATGCCCCTGTCACTGTGCTTCAGGGCTAGGTCGATAGGTGCAGGTGGGAGTTGTTGGAACTGCTTTAGTCCCATCTATCGGACAGAGCATTCATTATTCTATAGGAATGATGGTCCAGTGTTGCCAAACATATATTTTTTAGAAGATGTTTAAAACTAGCAGCTTATTTTTTAAGTTTAATTTAATAATTTTTCTATTACCATTTATCCCATCTATGCCTCTGTTACCTTCTTCACCCTCTCCCCCAACAATCACTGCACTATTGTCCGTGTCCATGAGTTATCTCTTTTTGTCTTTTTTGCTCAATACCCCCAACCCCTCTAATACCCCACCACTACTAGAGGTATCTGCCTGCTCTCTATCTTGAGTCTATCTCTATTTTGCTTGGTAGTTCAGTTTGTTCATTAAATTCCACATATGTGCAACATGAGTACAATCTTCTGATCTTCCATTGTTGGCACTTGATATAAAAGTTTTAAATATACCATATTTGCATATACTCAAATGCTTGGTTATGATGCAATATGAGTTATGTGGAAAGCAAAGGAAAATATAATATTGATAATTTAGGTATGCAAAATCATAAAAGGCTAAAGTGATTTGAACTCTGATCCATAAATGGCCATCACGTGGGAAAAATGCAAGGCAGGGGGTCAAATAAGAAATATATGGGCCTGATTGCAATATTTCCAATAATGTGCAATTTGCTTTTTGGATGCATGGGAACTTTTAACTTTTACTTATCTATTTTTATCTGCCTGTCCTGTTGTAAAGTGGATTTAAAGCAACTATATGATTTATCAATCACATAGTAACAATTTTGTTGGGATAGAGGAAAGAGAGAAGAATATACAATGGGGGAACAACAGTGACTTCAATAAATGGTGTTGGGAAAATTGGACACTACGTGCAAAACAATAAACCACTATCTTATGTCATATACAAAAATAAATTCAAAATGGGTTAAAGATGTGAATGTCAGATCTAAATCCATAACATCCTAGAAGAAAACATAGGGTGCATGCTCTTTGATATTGGTCTTAGCAATAATTATGGGAGGCTAGTCTTCTCAGGCAAGGACAACAAAAGCAAAAATAGATGGGATTACATAAAACTAAAAAGTTTTTGCATAGCAAAAAAAAAAAATCATCAACAAAACAAGATAGCTTACTAAATGGGAGAAGATATTTTCAAATGATAGCTCCAATAAAGGGTTAATATCCAATGTATATATAATTCATACAATTTAACACACACACACACACAGAGATTAAAAATAGGCAGAAAACATGAAAAGACACTGCTCTCAAGGGAACATAGAAATGGCCAAGCGCATAGGAAAAAATGCTCAACACCACAGTCATCTGGGAAATGCAAGTTAAAACCAAAATGACATATCAACTCCCACCTGTCAGAATTACTATTGTCAATAGATCAACAAATAACAAATGATGGAAAATGTGTAGAAAAGGGAATCATTGTACACTTTCGATGGTGTTGCAATTCAGTGCAGAGATATCTCAAAAATTAAAATTAGAGATACCATACAATCCAGCAACTCCACTTCTGGGTATTTATCTGAAAACAAAAATACTAATTCAAAAAGATGCACACCTCTATTCATTGGAGCATTACTAATAATAGCTAAGATATGAAAGCAAACTAGCTGTTTCTCAATAAATAAATGGATAAAAAAATGAAACCTTGCCATGTGCAGCAATACAGTGGACCTAGAGAGTATTGTGCTAAGTGAACTAAGTCAGACAAAGACAAATCCCCTAGGGTCTCAGTTACATGTACAATCTAAAAAACAAAATATTATATGTGGAATTTAATGAACAAAATAAACTGGAAAAAATAGGTTCAGAGGCATGGAAACATGCTAAGACTGAGAACTCTGGGGTGAAGAGGTGGTAGGAATTAACCAAAGAACTTGTATGCGTATATGCATAACCCGTAGACATAGACAATAGTGCGGTGAGGGCCTGGGAGGAGGCAGGAGTGGGGAGGATGGGGTCAATGGTGGGAAAAAAGGTGACAGTTGTAATACTTTCAACAATAAAGATGAATTTAAAAAATAGATAAATGAATAAACAAAATAGAAATAGATCCAGAAATATAGAGAACAAGCTGATGGTTGAGAAAGGGGAGGGGGGGGAGGAATGTTGGAATGAAAATATAAATAATCAATGAAACCTTCCCCTCCCCCCGCAAAAAAAAAAAAAAAAAGACTGTGCAATAAAATTCACAGGGCATATGAGAAAAATGGCTTCTGGGACAACACACAAAAACTTGGTCAGTGATGCAAAAAAAAAAAAAATGGATAGAAACCTGATAAAGATGACAACACAATTTTTCACATGTTAAATGATTAAGAAACAAAATAAATGGGCAGAGCTCTTGAATAGCCTTTTTTTCCAAAGAAGACAGAGAGACGGCCAATAGGCAAGTGAAAACCTACTCACCATCACTAATCATCAGGGAATTGCCAAAATGAGATATCACCTGTCAGAATGGCAGTTATAAAAAAATCAAAACAGACAAGTGTTGGTCGAGAAATGTGATGCTTCCTACACTGTTGGTGGAAATGTAGATGGTACAGCCAATACAGAAAACAGCAAGGAGTTTCTTCAAAAAATTAAAAATGCAACTACCATATGATCCAGCAATTCCTCTTGTGGGTCTCTAACCAAAAGAACCCAAAACACTAATTTGAATTCAAATCACAAATCATGTTCATTGAAGCATTATTTAAAATAGCCGACATACGGAAACAACCCAAGTTTCCATGTATTGATGAATGGGTAAGCAAGATGTGGTACATATATATACAACCTAATGTTACTCAGGCATAAAATAGAATGAAATATTTCCATTTGTGACAACATGGATGAACCTAAAGAATAAGTCAGAGGAAGACAAATACTGTATGATTTCACTAAAATGTAAAATCTAGAAAACAAAATAAATGAATAAACAAAATCTAAACAAACTCATAGATTCAAGAAACACACTAGTGGTTACCAGAGAGGAGAGAGGTTGGGGAGTAGGAATATAGTTGAAGGGAATTAAAACGTACAAATATTCAGTTATAAAATAATAAGTCATGTGTGTATTATAAAGGATAACAAATATAGCAATCTTCTATCTAAACTAATAAAAGTGAAATATTAAAATTAACCGTTTCTCCGAGACAGGGTAAGCCACGCCCACCAGCCAATCAGAGCGGCTGTATGCAAATTAGCCCAGCCAACATGGCGGCCGCCACTCCCGAACCTGAGTAAAGGGCAGTTTCCATTGCGGCAGGAGCGAAAGTGAAGCTGCACCCGCTCAGCTCAAACGGGCTCTAGCGAAACACACCTTTGAAACAATGTAACAATCATAGAATCCTCGGGAGCTGAAGGAAAGAGAAGCTGAGGCCTAACCAGTAAAAGTAACAATTGTTTCATTATAGACACTGTGAGGTGAAGCAGAGAGGAGGCTTCGTTAGTTAGAAGGCTGCCTTAAAGGAACAGTGTATCAATTATAGAAGATAACCCCAGGCCTTAAAGGAACAGTATCAATTATAGGAGAGCAACTTCAGAACCTGCGTCCAGCCAGCCTTGCTGGGATGTTGGGTCAATGGGAGCTGTGGGCAGCCTTAAAGCCCCTCACCCAGGCTGGTCAGGCATGCCAGCAGGTGGACGTCCCCCGAGGGGTCCCAGACTG
>PVJC01032652.1:0-19809 GCA_004026665.1 Murina feae
CACCAACCCCCTGCTACCTCTTTCCCGCTCCCCAATGCCCCGCAAAGGGCCTGGACAGCTGCCAAGCAGGCCACCGACCCCCTGCCACCTCCTACCCGCTCCCCGATGCACCGCAAAGGGCCTGGGAAGCCCACCAAGCAGGCCGCCAACCCCCTGCCACCTCTTACCCACTTCCTGGTGCCCTCCAACCCTGCCACCTCTTTCCCACTCATGGGTCCTGGGTCCTGTGCTGTCCCACCCTGCAGCCGCTCTGTGCACTCGGGAGGTCCCTCAGCCCGGCCTGTGCCCTCTCGCAGTCTGAAACCCCTCGGGGGATGTCCACCTGCTGGCGTGCCTGACCAGCCTGGGTGATGGGCTTTAAGGCTGCCCACAGCTCCCATTGACCCAATGTCCCAGCAAGGCTGGCTGGACGCAGGTTCTGGAGTTTATCTCCTATAATTCATACACTCTTCCTTTAAGCCGGCCTTCTAACTGAACCCTCCTCTCTGCTTCACCTCGCAGCAGCGTCTATAATGAAACAATTGTTACTTTTACTGGTTAGGCCCGGGCTGCTCTTTCCTTCAGCTCCCCGAGGATTCTATGATTGTTACATTGTTTCAAAGCTGTGTTTCGCTAGAGGCAATTTAAGCGCAGCTTGGCCCAGCTTCACTTTCGCTCCTGCCGCAATGGGAATTGCCGTTTACTCAGGTCCGTGAGTGGCGGCCTCCATGTTTGCTGTGCTAATTTGCATACAGCCGCTCTGATTGGCTGGTGGGCGTGGCTTACCCTGTCTCGGAGAAACGGTTAATTTTAATATTTTGCTTTTATAGAGTAGATACATTCACTGATTTTACTAATCATCCACAACTTTAAACATGCATTTTAAAAAATTTAAAGAAAACACTGGAGGTATTTGAGCAAGATAGCCAATGTCCTCAGTGCCTCATGGAATAGCTGCCTCACCAAAGGTTTGACACCAGCAGAGACTTGCTATTATTCTTTGCTTGAATAGAGAAGATAAACTTGGATACATGTTATTTTACTGTAAAGCTTATTTAAGTTACTGAGATTTATAAACTAAAACAAAATAAGCTTGAGGAAGGAATGTCATGCAGTGAAAAAAAAAGAAAATTTGGGGTGAAAACTATTAACTAGATTATTGTTCTTCTTTTGTATTATTTCCCATTGTACTGTTTGCTACAAAACAATAAAACATAGAAGAACATTAAATAATTGTAAACATGAAACTATTTATTAAATGTCTAGAATGTTCAGACACTGTTCTAAGTGCTAGGGATATATTAGCAACCAATTTTGACAAAGATTATGTGTAGACAAATTCCACATTTGGCCTATTCTCAAATAGTACTGTACAGCCATATTATAGATTTTATATTCTAAACTTATTAAGAAGAATCCATTTCTAAGGGTAAAAGGGGCCTTAAGTCATATTCAACTCATTTGTTTGTTTGTTTATAAATGAAAAACATGGAACACTGAATCTCAATATTAAATGTGACAAAATTATTCTTGAGAATATTATGAAAATGCCAATTTCTGCACACCACACTTAGAAATCTAGTTTAGAGCCCAGGAATTCACATTTTATAAAGCATCTGTAATAACTCATAAGATATTTTGGTACCACCTTTTCAGGAATAGTAGACTGCAGAGTGGCTGGAAGAGTGATCCATCATTGCTTGATTGGAAATTGTCCCTATTGTTATCACATTAAAGGGGTTTGTTTGCCTGTGAACATCAAAGCCAAAAGATGTGAAGAGAGGTTTGCAGAAAATAAAATAAAGGTTTAGTTAGGAAAATGGTACAAAGCCAGGAGGCACAGGTGAGCTGGTGTTCTAAAATCTGGCTCTCCTCACATTGAAAACAGTCCTGAGAGGAAGTAGTTTGTAGCATTACAGGCCCATCTCAAAAACAAACAAACAATAAAACACAACAAGAAAAAGTGGTAATAAATTATCTAACTCTACAACTTAAAGAATTAGAAAGAAAGCAACAAGAAAAGCCCAGAGTGAGCAGAAGGAAGGAAATTAAATAAAGACCAGAATGGAAATGAATGACATAGAGACAGAAAAATAATAATACAAAAGATCAATAAAACCATGAGCTGATTCTTTGAAAAGATAAACAAGATTGATGAACTTATAGCCAGGCTCACCAAGAAGCAAAGAGAGAGGTTCTAAATAAAATTAGCAATGAAAGAGGCAAAATAACAACAAACCCCATAGAAATAAAAAGGATCAAAAAAAAAAAAAAACCCCACTATGAACAACTCTAGTCCAATCTAGAAAAAATGGACATATTTGAAGAAAAATATGAACTTACAAAGCTTAATCAGGAATAATAAAAAAATCTGAATAGACCAATAACTATGGAGTAAATTGAAGCAGCAATCAAAAAATTTCCAGCAAACAAAAGCCCTGGGCAAGATGGCTTCACAGGAGAGTTTTACCAAACATTCAAAGAAGAACTAAAACCTATCCTTCTCAGACTATTCCAAAAAAATTAAACAGGAAGAAACACTTCCAAGCTCTTTCTATGAATCCAGCATTACCCTAATCCCAAAACCAGATAAAGACACTACAAAGAAAGATAATTACAGGCCAATATCCCTGATGAACATAGATTCTAAAATCCTCAACAAAATTCTAACAAATCAGATCCATCATTACATTAGAAATATCATACACCATGACCAAGTGGGATTTATTCCAGGGATGCAAGGATGGTACAATATCCACAAATCAATAAACATGATACATCACATACACAAATTGAGAGATAAAAATCACATAATCATATCAATTGATGCAGAAAAAGCATTTGACAAAAATCAAACACCCTTTTCTGATAAAAACTCTCAGCAAAGTGTGAATAGAGGAATCATACGTCAACATAATAAAAGCCTTATATAACAAACCTACAGCCAACATCATACTCAATGGGCAAAAACTAAAACCATTTCCCCTAAGGACAGGAACAAGACAGAGATGCCCACTCTCACCACTCCTGTTTGACACAGTACTGGAAATGCTAACCATAGTGATCAGACAAAAAGAAGAAATAAAAGGAATCAAAATTGGAAAAGAAGTAAAACTGTCATTATTTGCAGATGACATGATATAGAAAAGCCTAAAGAATCCATAAAAAAACTACTAAACTTAATAAATGACATTGGCAATGTAGCAAGATACAAAATTAAAACCCAGAAGTCTATGGCTTTTTAAACAATATATTTTTATTGATTTCAGAGAGGAAGGAGGAGGGAGAGAGAGATAGAAAGATCAATGAGAGAGAATCATTGATTGGTTGCTTCCTGCATGTTCCCCACTGAGGATTGAGCCTGCAACCAGGGCATGTGCCATTGACCAGAATCAAACCTGGGACCCTTCAGTTCACAGGCTGATATTCTATCTACTGAGTCAAATGAGCTAAGGCTCTATGCCTTTTTTGTACACCTATAATAAACTCATAGAAAGAGTAACAACAAAAACAATCCCATTGAACCAAAAAAAAAAAAAAATTAGGTTTCCTAGGAATAAACTTAACTAAGAGGTAAAAGATCTGTACTCAGAAAACTACAGGACATTGAATAAAGAGATAGAGGAAGACATAAATAAAATTGAAGAATATACCATGTTCATGGATTGGTAGAATCAACATCATTAAAATTGCTTTAGGTAGTATTAATACAAATCCCATTAATGCAATCCCCATTAAAATACCAATAGCATATTTCACAGACCTAGAACAAACTCCAAAATTTCATATAAAAAAAAAGACTCCAAATAGCTGCAACAATCCTGAGAAAGAAGAACAAAGTTGGAGTACCAGATAGCAAACTATATTACAAAGCCACTGATTTCAAAATTGTCTGGTACTGGCACAAGAATAGACATATAGACAAATGGAACAGAACAGAGAAACCAGAGATCTACCCAAGCCATTATGCTCAATTAATATTTGACAAAGAACACACAGTGGAGTCAAGACAATCCCTTCAATAAATGGTATTGGTATAATTGAACAGATACATGCAAAAAAAAAAATGAAACTAGACCACCAACTTAACACCATACACAAAAATAAACTCAAAATGGATAAAGGACTTAAACGTAAGATGGGAAACCATAAAAATCTTAGAAGAATCTATAGGCAACAAAATATCAGACGTATGTCATAGCAATATCTTTATTGATAAAGCTCCTAAGGCAATAGAAACTAAGGAGAAAATAAACAAATGGGACTATATCAAAATAAAAAGGTTCTGCACAGCAAAAGAAACCAACAAAACAACAAGAAAGCCCACTGCATGGGAGAACATATCTGATAAGGGCCTAATCTCTAAAATTTATAGGGATCTCATACATCTTAACAAAAGGAAGATAAACAATCCAATCAAAAAATGGGCAAAGGATTTAAATAGAAACTTTTTAAAAGTGGACATATAGAAGGCCAAGAGACATATAAAAACGTGCTCGAAGTCACTAATTGTCTGAGAGATGCAAATCAAAATGATAATGAGGAACCATCTCACACCTGTCAGAATGGCTATCATCAACAAATCAATAAATGACAAGTGCTGGTAAGGGTGTGGAGAAAAAGGAACCCTCGTGCACTGCTGGTGGGAATGCAGATTAGTAAAGCCACTGTGGAAAACAGTATGGAGTTTCCTCAAAAAATTAAAAATGGAACTCCCATTTGACCCAGTGATCCCACTTCTAGGACTATATCCCAAGAAATCAGAAACACTAATTAGAAAGGACATATGTACCCCTACTTTCATAGCAGCACAATTGACAATAGCTAAGATTTGGAAATAGCCTAACTGCCCATCAGCAGATGAGTGGATTAGAAAACTGTGGTACATCTACACTGCTCTAAAAAAGAAAAAAACCCTTACCATTCACAACAGCATGGATGGACATGGAGAACATTATGCTAAGTGAAATAAGCCAGTCAGAGAAAGATAAATATCACATGATTTCACTCACTTGTGGAATATAATGAACATAAACTGATGAACAAAAATAGATCCAGAGACATAGAAGCATACAACAGACCATAAAACTTCAGCGGAAAGGCAGGGAAGGGTGTAGGGTGGGGTAAGAAATCAACCAAAAGATTTGTATGCATGCATATAAGCATAATTAATGAACATAAACACTAGGAGGGTGAGGGCATGTGCAGGGGGCAGGGGGTGTCTGGGGAGAGATCAATGGGGGAAAGTACATGTAATACTTTAAACAATGAAGAATTTAAAAATAAAATCTGGCTCCTCTGTGGCCTCTAGATAATAGATTATATAGGGGAAAATTCATTATTCATGGTAGCTAAGGAGGTTGGGATGTGGGCTCTAATAATTGGTGAGGGCTAAGGTAGGGAGTAGTTGATCATTATATCAGTCCTAATGTCAGCTATGGCAACATACTGAATGGTTTTCTGAGGGTATAGTTGGTAGGGTCTTGTTTCACGATTCTGGGGCTAAAATACAACTGAGGTCAAGATGTCATCTTTACTATGACTGACTCTCTGTTCTCTGGTCCACAGATATGAGGCTTTGTTCTTAAGATAGTCGATGCTAACCATAACTTAATTTTTTAAGGGCTTAATGATTAAGGGAGTGGACATTCATTATGTATAAACATGGAAGGTTAAGGTTGAAAGCTGGCAAATGAGTCATAATGTCATTAAACCAGACAAGGCTATCACAAATTAAGGAGAAGATCATAATTTAAAGATGAAGTTCCTGTGCATTTATATTATCTCTATCTACAGGTGGCAGATGGAGAAATTATATTAGAAATTATACCTACTTCCTTATATATTTTATTTGCCCAAAGGTTAGCACCCATTCAACGTTGATCAATTTATTAATCTAGATGCGGGCATGACCTGGGGAAAGAGTGGTTTGATGAAACTCCAATCCCTTATTTCAACTCTTCCACTAACAACTTTTATTTTTTCTTTTCTCTCTTTTAGTATAATGATATGCCATTATTATACTAAATCTACCTGCAATGTTATAAATTATATTTGGTCTTTTTCTATATTTCCTGGTTATAGGTAGCCTAACCCTTGAATTTCCAGAGTTCAGTGTGATAAAGGGATCTTTTGTTATGTAAATGAAGTGACTTGGGGATCCCACCCAAGGTTGGGGGCTGGTTGCCAGGAGAACCAACCTCCTGATCAGAAGTTTGGAACTTTCAGTCCCACCTCCCATCCACTCTCCAGGGAGAGGAAATGGACTGGAGGTTGAGCTTCATTGTCAATGGTCAATGACTTTGCCAATCATCATGATGCCGTATAGCCCCCATGAAAACCCAGGAGAATAGCTCTTTGGTCCTTTTCCAAAGAATTTTCACATTGGGGAACCAGAAAGAAAGGTTCCACCTGTCACCAAGCCAGGCCCCGAGCTTCCCAAGGACAGAAGATCCTTTGTTGGGGATCTTAGGTAACTTTTCATCTGATTGTTGATTCATATTGTTTAATATCCATTGCAATAAATTAGTAATTTAGTGAGGAAACAGAATTTCCTGAGTTATGGGAGCTGTTCAAGCAAATTAATCAAACCCTGAGACAGAGGGCAGGGGACCCTCCAACCTACAGCTTGTTCATCAGTAACACAGGTCAGAGTGTAGGCTTGCTACTGGCATCTGAAGTTGGAGGTGGAGCGCAGGGACAGACCTGTAGGAATACACCCTTCACCGGTGGAATCTTATGCTATCTCTGGGTAGACAGTGTCAAAATTGAGTTGAATTCTTGGAATTAGGGCTGGGAATCCTTCATTTGCCATGCTTTCTCTAAGCAACTTAAGTTGATTTTCTGCCTCATGATCCCAGACTCCTGACTAAGTACCCAACAAAAGTCCCAGGCCTTTCCTAAAACTACCAATCATAAGAAGCAAACACAGAAGCTGACTCCAAATTCTGCATCCTTTCCTCCTTACCATCCTTCCCCGCGTATCTTATTTTGATGCCAAATTAACTACGGACCTTATGATTCCTTGAATTTGTTCTCCACTGAGTCATCCCCTTTAGTTAATGTGGCTCTTCACTTATAAGGAACCAAAGTAAATTCTATCTTTGTTTCTCTGACAATAGTCATCTACTTCTCCCCTGAAGTCATCCCAGTTTTGTTAATGAGGTAGAAGACTGTTCCCTAACCATGTTGGGTTAGGAGGTAAGGACTCCTGGGTCACTAGTCTGAATAGCAGGGAATGTTAGCGTTCCGGGTTGGCCTCTCAATTCCAGCTGATGTTGAATCTTGGGGAGAAGGGATCTGTTGTTGCTCCTCAGGGTGCACTTTCACCTTGGGGTGAGTGGCTATTCTGTTGCTACATGACATTTAAATGTCTTTGTGTGGCTTTCTTTCTCTGTGAGAGAAAAGAGGCAGCATAAACGTCCATTTCACTAAAGAGAGCTAATCTCTGTGGCTCCACAGGTCTGCTATGTGCATCTTCAAAGATGACCTGCTAGCTTGTGTAATCTGCCGTCTTTGGGGAGAAAGTTTTATAGGAAGAAATAAAACTAATCTATTGTGAGATTCTCCAAGAGCAACTCGCTTGCAGAAGTTTGGCAGGAGTTTAGTTGGTATATTTTTTAAGCATTTACTTTTTTTAGGAAAAGAATAGCAGCAGAATAAAGATACCAAATACAAAACTTCAATGGATAGTCAATTATTGCAAGGATGTTTGTGCCCTTTCTAAGAATGATGGGAAAAAAAAGCAGCATAAAAAGTGTGACCCCTTGGAATATAGCTTTTTTTTGTTGCAAAGCTATTTAATGGGGAAAATACCATGAGTTGTTTTTAAAGTACCACACACATAGATTGAGAGAAATACCTCAGAATCTTAATGTCTTCTAGAGAGAATGCCTGGTTAGGAATCAGAAAATCCGGAATTGGTCCTGGGTGTGTTTTGTTTGTCTGTTTGTTTGTTTGGTTGTTTTTCTGTATTCAACGTTTCATTTTCCACCTATGAAATTAGGAGGAGAATGATGTCTACCAACTAACTGGCCTGAGCATCAAATCAATGATGTACAAAATGTGCTCGGTAAATTAGGAAAGGTTGAACAAATACGAGATTGTATTTTTATTTGGGTATAATTTATATAGAGTGAAAACCACTCTCTTTGAGTGTTGTCACCATGATATATTAATGTAATTATCAGCACAATAAAGATCTAGAACATTCCATCATCACCGTAGTTTGGCAGTTGCTTCGCCTTCTTTCACTGTGCAGAACCCAGTTGTGGTCATTGTGCTATGGTATTGATATTCTAGTCTCTTCCACTGCTGGATTTAGGATAGTGGGTGCATATATTTGCCAATGAAAACATTAGGATTTGCTCTCCTTTTGGTGAATAAAAGCAAATCTGCTGTAAAATACAAGTTATTGTGTAGATACAGATTTTTATTTCTCTTGGGTGACCACTTGGGAGTGCGATTACTGGATCATACATGTATATTTTGCTTCATATGAACTCTTTTTCTAAGTGGCTATATAATATTCATTCTGGTCATCTGTGTATGAGAGTTCTAGTTGCTCTGCACACTCACCAGCATTTGGTACTGGTAATTTGCTTTTAGTTTTGGCCATTAAAATAAGTGTGCACTGGTGGTTCATTAGGGTTTTCATTGGCATTTTCCTAATGACTAATGACATTGAGATTATATTCATGCATTATTTACTATATATATATTCTTGGATGGAGTGTCTTTTTAAATCTTTTGCCCATATATTACTACTTTTAAAAACCACATTATTTCATTTGAATGTTCGTGCTATTCCATTAGCAGGCTATATCATTCTCCTGTTATAGATGACAGAACTGAGCCTCAGGGGGGTTTGAAAATGCTGTACAAAGATGCCCAAGTAATAGGTGTCAGGGCTTCAGTGAAAGGACAGGGCTGTCTGATTATGAAACTCCTATGACAGTCACTGCTGCTGTGCTAGTTCTACTGAAGCCATCGCTCTTCTCAGATTTAAAAATGAACTAGTTTTTAGTGGGCTCCAGGGAAATTATGTGCACCAAGTGTTACCAGTGGAAAGGTTGGAATCAGGTCAATTTGCATCTGTTTTTCAATTGCACATCAGAACTAACCATTTTTTGTGTGAATCTTATTGACTGAGAAGGTGCAAAATAAGTTCACTGTTTTGAATTAGGAAACCAACCTGCTGGAGAAGCTGCAGTAGACTCATCCACAGATGTCAAGGGCGTAGAATCTTGGGTTCCTACCTCTTCGGCTTGTTTATTTCCCTACCTTCTTCACTGATGCTAGTGAACATGGAAATTCTAACTTCCTGAGAATTACTCCATAAGGACACAAGAAACTTTTCTTATGATAAGCATTTATAAGTTAGCGCAGACTTTCAGTCTGCAGGGAAGGGATTCTTAGCCTCAACCTTCTCATCTAGGATATAAGGACTATAAACCCCACACAGTGAGGACTTGGGATCAAAGCTAATGTGTGGGACCTGCTCAGAATAGAGACTTAGCAAGTGGTAGTCACGTTATAATAATGTTACTTACTGTGTGCAAGGGATTTTGTTAAATGACCTAGGTAATTCTACCAACTCCATGAATTTAATATTATCTCAATTTTACAGGTGACAAAATTGACATACTAAGAGATTAAGTAATTATACATAACTAGAGGTTCCCTCAGCTCAGTCTTTCCCCTCTCATAGTCTGGGACCTCTCTGGGGATGTCCACCTGCTGGCTTAAGCCTGCTCGACAGCCCCCAGGAGTCCTTAGCGCTGACTCAGAACCAGGAGAGGCTTACGCCTCTGCCATTGCACTTGCCAGCTGAGAACCCAGCTTCTGGCTGAGTGGTGCTCCCCCTGGATTACACTGACCACCAGAGGGCAACTCCTACATTGAGCCTGTACCCCTCTGGTATTCAATGGGTGTCATAGCGACCCCATGGCTCGATTTGCATTTTAGGATTTTATTATATAGGATTGCCAAAACAGTAAGTGAGGATGGGATTCAACCTAAATCTATTTGATTTGAAAGTCATAGTCTTGACCCTTCAGCTTACTATTTTATTGTAAACTATTTGGAAGATGCCTAAAACAACCTACTGCTTAACAGTACAGAGCAGAGAAGGTTGAAGGCAAGACAGCAATCTCTGGAAATTTCATCTGACAACATGCTAAGAAAGAAGAAAAATACACTTGGCATGAATGCACACATACTAGGTCATAGGTCTCTGACAGGCAGCAGGGCAGCATTCTTCTTCGTGCTGCACTGTTCCAAGGTGAATGGGAAGGACCACAACAGATCCAGGTGGAGAGAGGGGATTAGAAGGTGCATGGCACTGCCAGGAGGATATTCAGAGTCTGAGACTTTCCTGTGATTTCACAGATAACAGCTGTGCTTGTAAAATCCATACTGTGCATCTGACCATTTTCATTTTGTAAAAAATACAATTTACATTCAATATTATTTTGTATCAGTTTCTGGTATACAGTTTAGTGGTTAGACAATCATATACTTTACAAAGTGTTTTCCCGGTATTTTCAGTACCCAACTGGTACCATGCATAGTTTTTACAATATATGGCCATTTTAAAAAATGTATTTTTATTGATTTCAGAGAGGAAAGGAGAGGCAGGGAGAGACAGAAACATCAATGATAAGAGAGAATCATTGATCGGCTGCTGCCTGCACAACCCCCTACTGTGGTTCGAGCCCACAACCCTGGCATGTGCCCTGATCAAGATCTGAACTGTGATCTCCTGGTTCATAGGTAGACACTCAACTACTGGGCTATGGTCTTTTTTCTTACATTAATCCTTCAACACATGGAGAAAAATGTTCTCCATTTTACTGATTGAGAAACTGGGGCTCAAGAATCTTGCAAAACGTCACCCATCTAGTAAGAAATAAATCTTAGAAAAACAGGTTTCCTTTTCCTGAAAAAGTTATGATCTACTCACCACACCATGCTTCCCCTAAAGGGAATGCTAGACACTTCCAGCTTTGGGCAGAAAGCATCATAAATGCTATTTCCAGACATCAGCACAGTACACATGGCTGGCTACTCACTGCCACTGGTCAAGGGAAGAGCAGGGAAATACAGCGTTTGCTGGGGGCTCCATCTGAGAGCCAGAGAAGGGGCCAGGAAGTGAGAGCCTGGGAACACTACATTCTTTTACTCATTCTACAGAGATACTCCAAACTTGAAACTTGAAAGACCTGCAATAGCTACAGGAGGCAAGGTAAACAGAAAACAAAGTGGAAAGGGTTTTATTACATTTAGACTTAATAAGCCCTGGCTATCCTATATAATAAAAGCCTAACATGCTAAGTGTCTGGTCATCCAATCGGCCATTCAACCAATCAAAGCATAATATGCTAATGATATGCTAAGGCCACTCAACTACTCTCTATGACATGCACTGACCACCAGAGGGCAGATGCTCCAACTGATAGGTTAGTTTGCTACTAGGGTCTGACCAGTGGGTTCCCATGGCCTGGCCTGTGCCCTCTTGCAATCCAGGCTGAGGGACCCTCTTACCCCCCCACCCCCCCAAGTGCATGAATTTCAGGCACAGGGCCTCTAATTTGATAGAAAATGCCCTCTCCGAACAACAATGTCAACGTGTCAGATTACTTAAAGCATCTAATTCCAAGTCTTTGCTTGTGTCCATATATCTTTTTTAAAAAAATATTTCTTTATTGATTTCAGAGAGGAAAGAAGAGGGAGAGAGAGACAGAAACATCAATGATAAGAGAGAATCATTAATTGGCTGCCTCCTGCATGTTCCTTACTGGGGATTGAGCCCACAACCCAGGCATGTGCCCTTGGCCGGAATCCAACCCGAGACCCTTCAATCTGCAGGCCAACACTCCATCCACTGAGCCAAAACAGCTAGGGCATGTGTCCATATATCTTAAAGGTAAACTCAAAGAAACACAACCTGATGCCTTGTGAAGACAGTTGCATTTATAAATGAAGGCACTGAGGATACGACATATACTGGCATGAGAGAGAGAGAGAGAGAGAGAGAGAGAGAGAGAGAGAGAGAGAGAACATGTTAGTATTCAAGATAAATACAATAAAAAAGTATAGCATGCATATAAGCTCATGAATAATTAGTTCAGAGTTAATGTGGGTTCTGGTCTGTTATAAGGTGACACGGTAGACTATTCTCCACTGTCCTTACTCAGTAAATATAACTATAAACCCTAGAAAAAAATTCATGAGGCAACCAAGAACTCTTAAAGATGGAAAGTGGAAGCAGACTAGTTAGTGACCTAGGACTGAGGGAACAACATGGGCAGCAGGTGACTTACACCCCCACAGAACAGAAGCAGTAGCCAAGGACCAGAGTTTCCTGAGCACTAATGCAACAATGGGAAGGTGTCCAGGGAGGAGTCTTACGCCCCCTGATCTGCATCTGGTTGGTGACCCCCATGAGGAGGGTCTGTCGGAAGCTAGGAGAAGCCCTCTCCTTCCCATAGGGCCTGGGGCTCTCCTCCTCCACCTCCAGCTAGACACCCAGAGTGCTGGCAGCAGCACCTGCTTGGGAAGTGCTATCTGTCCTTCATCTTGAGCCTCCCATCCTGCATAGAAATCCCAAGCACAGCAGGTGAGGCCTGGCACTGTGCCCCTGCAGGCTGGAGGTGCCCTTCTCCCTTGGAGAGGCACCAGTGACTCTGCCAATGGGACCCATACTTTTCTAACATCATAACCCAAATGCCCGAGATATTATCAAAGCTCATCCTTCATGCCAAAGAGAAGGAAAAATCACAACCTGAATGCAATAAGAGAATGGATTAATGCTAACATCGAGATGAATTACAATTTTGGAATTATCTCACAAAGATTATTATTTATATATTTAAAATATGCGATGTGATTCAAATTCAGCTGTACCCCTTCTGGGAATTTATTAACTAGGAATTATCATAGATACATAAAACCTTTGTATAGAAATGTGTTCATACCAGTATTGAAACTGAAAAATTTAAAATTCTCTAGCTTTTATAAAAATGAGAAACATATATTATGGAATATTAAAAAAATATATAATATTTTTAAATCATGTTTTTAAAATATATTTTTCTTTTATGGAAAATGTACCCAATGTAATGTTAAATGGAAAAACACACACACACACACACACACACACCAGGATTTAAAAAAGCACTTCAATTTAGTGTGGTAATAATTTTGGTTTTAGAAGCACTCTTGGATATAGTATATAAAAATCTCTAAAACAAAATACAATATTTTCATGACACTTATTTCTGGGCAGCAAGGTTCTGGATTATTTTAATGCTTTTCTTAAGAATTAACCACATTGTTCACAGACTACATAACAAACAAGAGCAAATTGATGTTGTGCAGGAAAACACGTGCTTTAATTAAGGAATCTAAGCCTGCTGACTCTTGACCTTGGACTTCCAGCCTCTAAAACTGTAAGAAAATTAATTTCTGTTGTTTAAGCCACAAGATCTGACACTTTGTTATGGAAAGCCCCACAAACTAGTATACTATACAACTTTGGAATGATGTTAACTTCCTCTAGCCTTAATAACTTGCTAATTTGCTTCCTAAACTCACGTTTTTATGGGTTAGAAAAGTGCAACATTTGTCAGTCCTTAAATGGTCTGGAAACTAGGCATTAATTGCCATTTGGGCACTGACCAATCAATTCTGTCTCATATTCCAAATGGATACAATATCAATTATTGAATATTTTGTTACGTTGCAAACATCTGACTTAGAATAGTGCATTAGTTTATTGTAGAATAATAAAACACATTTAAGTGAATATTAGTTAATCCTTGTAGTTTGTTGTTTTTACTAAAGACCATATTATTATTCTTTCTTATCCTTTTCCTTCTCTTTCTTTTCCTCCTCTTTCTCCTCCTCCTCTCAATTTTAAGACTTTAATTAATTGAATCATAATAGAAGAATATAATTTCAGGAATATAATATGTTTCAAAAACTTGGTTTTGCTATCTATAGTCAAGAGAAACATCAATTTTCTTTCATAAAACATGTTACTCTAAAATACCATATAATTTATTAAAATACTAGAAGATAAATCTTTATTCAGTTCATGTTTTTTTGTAATTAACCTTTTCTTTTCTTATTTCTCTTACATTTAGAAAGGGCACAATGGCTAATTCAACATGATGGTTCCTGATTACTCTAAATTGGGTCTTTTTTACACTCTGCTAATATAAGACATTGTGTGTTTTTTTAAAAAATATATTTTTATTGATTTCAGAGAGGAAGGGAGAGAGAGATAGAAAATTAATGATGAGAGGGCTGCCTCCTGTATGCCCCACACTGGAGACTGAGCTCACAACCTGGGCATGTGCCCTGACCTGGAATCAAACTGTGACCTCTTGGTTCATAGGTCAATGCTCAACCACTGAGCCACACTGGCTTCAGGCTTTGTGATTTTGAAAAAAAAATTGCTTTTCAAAATTATTTCCCCCCCAAATAGTAGATAAAATGATTCTTATTTCTCTCATCTTTCTTTCTCTTTGTTTGTATATTTGATGTTTGCCGATGGTCATTGGCACCAATTCAAGGCCAACAGGAATCCCCAATTTGGAAGTTGGTGAAGAAAAAAACTTTCATCAGTGAAAAACAGTGTGACTGTGACACAGCGCATCTGCGAGAGCAGCACAGCTGCCATGCGGCCATTTGCAGCCAGACCGCTCCAGTCTGCTGCATTCTGCGCCGGTGGCCCTGGCCTGCACTGGCCTCCTCTGCTGCGGGAGACAGGTCTCTGGTGTTTCCGCTCAGCGAGAATGTACGGATTCTTCCCTGGACACCTGGGCAGGGAGTCCGGCAGTACTGTCACTTGCAATTCTTACAAACTTTCTCCTGACTTCTTTCACTGTAGCTGCTCAGATACCCATTGAAAACAGAAGCCCTGCGATGGCAGCCAGAACAAGCGGAAACTTTAGAAATAATCAAGTCAGACCTCATTATATAAGTGAAAAACCTGGGTTAGAATCAATAAGGAAGTAATTCACCAAGACTGGCCGGCGCTGGGAGGCATACCTGCAGTACACCGGCTCAGGCCAAGAGCTGCTCTCCCTTTGTAGTTGTGTCTTTTTTGTTTGCTTCATCTATGGCTCATGCGTGAGTCTTCCATCTCTGTCTGCCATCCACACATCTGGCTTCCTGTCTTGCCTTCAGATTCGTGTTGCTGTCAGACTCCAGAGCAGCGTCTATGAAAGGGAACCGTTGGCTGTAATGGCACAGATAGACCTGTTTCTTTTGCTATGTAGATTTTAGGGGTCCCTGTTCTTCTGTCAGCTATTGCTGAACTAAGATCCCCGGATCTAGCCGTGGCAGACATACCTTTACACACCCAGCCATGGTGGTCACCGACACTGTGAATCTAAAATGTCTAACACTTTCTCCATGTCACCAGTGTAGGAGGCATTGTAAGCTGTTTGCATTTTGTGATGTGATTTTTTTAGGAGATTGAAGAGGGAAAATGTCACTTCAAAAAAAGATTGCCTCCTTATCTTCACACAAAGCTGCCAGTTTGGGTTGTTGTTTTTTTTTGTTTGTTTGTTTGTTTGTTTTTTTCACTTAAAAAAATTTCTTACGGTGACTATTTCACCTTCTTACAAATGGAATTGGGGGAGAAGCTGTCATTACCGAGTCACCAGAGGAAGTAAAGATACTCCTGTCTGCCCTGCCCCCACTCTTCCAGGTCCTGGTTCCCAGCATCCTTCTTCGCAGTTTAACTTCCAAACATGTGTGACCTTCATTGCCTGCCTCTGGAATCCACCCTCCCCAGAGAGGCCAGAGTAACTGATATCAAATGTTCAGTAAATATGTCAATTCTCTGATAACAGCCCAGCATTAATATTTTATCATCTGTGAACCAAAAAATAACTCACGAGATTAGTTCCTCTTTACACGGTTCCCTGCCCAGCTTCAGCTCGTGTCTTGTCACTCTATGCCTTACACTTAACATTCTCACTAATACTGAGCTGCTTTTATGGTTCACGCATAACACAGAGTGAAAAACATTGTACCTGCTTTTCAGGATTGTTTCAAAATAATGTGTCTAAAGAACTTGGCACTTTTGCCCTGGCAGGATGGCTCAGTTGATTGTGTTACAGAAAAACCGGAGAAGAACCAAACAACGCTTAGAGAGATGGAGTTACATTTATTACGCGCGGACCCAGAGGAAAATGTTTCTCAAATTCTGGGTAAAATTACACAGCAACTTTCCTGTATTTATATGATTTGACCTTCTTTGTCTCTCAAATATGGTTCCCTTTGCAAGTTCTTAAAGGGCCCTATGTGCTAGGGCTTTGTGACCTCAACCAAAGGCTTGGCCTGATGCCAGCACTGATAACTTCATCTGGAGAAGGTTTAATGGCCTCTCTGAAATGGGAGTAGTATTATTTTCCTTATTATTTAAGGCAGCAAGCATTTACAGAAGCCAGAAGTAGAAGAGTTAAAATTTCAAAGTTTTTATATAAGATGGATGCATCAGTTGGAGCATCACTCCATACACCGAAGAATCCTGGGTTTGATTCTTGGTCTGGGCACATACCTGCGTTGCATGTTCAGTCCCTGGTTGAGGCATGGGGAAGAGAATTAATGGGTTTTCTCTCTTCTCTATCTTCCTACCCCCCTCTCTAAGACCAATGAAACATATCTTTGAGTGAGGAATAAAAAAGCAAAACCAAAAAGAACTTAGTACTTTTTATCAAGAAAAGCCCACGATAAAATTAGCTTTTGAAAATTAATTATGTAGTGTTAATTCTATACGTGTTTTCTTATTCTTTTTCTTCCCCTGGGTACTCCTTCAACTTCCAAGGCCCCTTCCTCTTTCTTGACTTCTTCACCCCAACTTGCCCCCCACGACATACCTCACCACTCCTTTCTTCCTATGTAGGGTGTCTGTCCCAGGCTTCATCATCACAGTAGAAAGTTATCCTTCTAAACGTTTGTCTTTTCTACTGTGTGGATTTCTCTTGAGAACAAGAATGAGGACTGACTCATCTTTGCATTCATAGCATTTAGCATAATCAATAACAGGTTAGGAATTCAGTAATATTTTACATAAGATACAAGACTACTAAAGAAGAGATGCCTCGAGTATCCAGCGCCCACAACAAGAACAATTTTTAGAAAGCATGCGAAACCTATGCACTTATTCCATACATGCTGGTCGCGGTGGAGCTCATACTCGGTTAAACGAGCGCCTGTGCCCAGCTCAGTGTGCCCCGACGGTGGGAGCTGCCCGGCGTTCTCAAGGGTGCGTTTCCGAGATATTACTTGCTGTTCATTAAATCACCTAAATGCAGAATCCTATTGAAAAAGTCCTGCCGCTTGAAGCTGGGAATGCAAAGAGTAAAAAAAAAATACAGACTCACTTTTTCTAAAGGAATAAAATGTGAGTTTGTTGTGTGTGTGTTTCATTTCAAGTAATGGAATAGCCCTGGTTTAATCTCTGAAATATACTTAAAAGCCATAAATTGCATATTTCTGACCCAGTCTTATCTGATTGCCTGACTTGCTACTCCACTAAATTGGATATTGGTTAATTGCGCAGTTTATCAATCTGCAAACTGCCTTGAAGTCCAGATGCTCTTTAAAATGTAATCATTGTATATAAACACGGTTGCAGTTTTCATTCAATTTTTGATCCCATCAGAGTAATACAATATTTTCTTATTACATCTCACTATAGATCATGCCCTGACATTATTTTCTAAACTTGTTTACCAAAAGCTTCTTTATTGCAACATTTCTTAAAACATGTGCATTTTGTTAAAGAAAGAACTCTGAGTGCTTTTGACTAGGTGGTATCCATCCTAATCGGCCAAGGTCAATGGAATATAAAACATGTAGAATGACATTCTGTAAAGTTGTCCTTTAAAATGTTTTTATTTCCCAAAGTAAACTTAGTAATCAAGACCTTTAAATGCCCACTTTTACTTTTTCCTACCATAAACTAATACAGATGACTTTTTGCAGTAACAAAATAAAATGATATGGTGTCTGTTGCAAAATATAGGTTGTCATCTTATAAATTCTGGTGGCAATTTAAACATTTTAAATGCTATTGTTTTGTTTGTTTTTAAATAGTAATGTGATGAGTAATATCTGCATGAGCATACAATGCTTTTTCAATTAAATATATCTTTAGTTGTAAAAATTGTAAAAAATACTTATATTAAGAAAGAAATACATATATTTTTAAAAGTATAAAAACAAAATTCACCAAGATGAATTCTCATTCCCTTCTCTCTGTGTACATGTGTATTTTTACATATCAGTATTTCTTTTAATACTTCTTTTATTGTTTAAGCAACTTTCAGTTTTTTGTTGTTTGTTACTAACATTTAAAATCACTCAAAATCAAGGCAAGCGAGCGCCTATACACACCATTTGCTGCTATAAGACAGCCACAGCCAACTGCAGAATAAGCCCTTGCATTCCCCAATGAGCTGCTTTTCCTCTGAGCAACAATGTTACTTTGAAATAAAGTGCATTTGCCCAGTGACCCTTCCAAGGCTGTTGACCTTGTTTGCTTCTGTGCCTTCACAGAAGAGTTGAAAACTTCACTCAGAAAATAATTCTCAGCATTCCATACGAGAGGCCTAATAAATGTGCTCCCAAGCTTAATCAGTGCTATCTTCCTCCCGTTAGTGTGCTAGCTACTGCGCAGAGAAAAATACGAGAGTGAAAGCTCCAGTCTTCTGAGCTCTCTCAGGCAACTCTTCTCCAAACAGCCACTCGGCGATTAATCTCCCTTCGCAAAATTTAACACATAGCCTCAGTGTTTCCCTAGTGTCTTATTAGTTTCCAATGGTTGCTATGGCAAATTACCACAGATTTAATAGCTACAATAGCAGACATTTATTTGCTCCCATTTCTGGAGTCCAGAAATCTGAAATCGACACATTGTCCCAGAGAATCCACCCTATGCTTCTTTCCTGGCTTCTGGTTGCTGTTGATAATCACTTTATACAGGGTTATCCCCCCAGAATGTATACACACTGTAACAGCTGATAGCTCAATTTTGCAAGTGAAACGTAGTTTAATAAACACTGCCTTTATAATTATTTAAAGTGTGTGCATACATTTTGGGGACATCCTATATTTCTCTAGCCAAAATAAACATATAAGTTAAAGCAGTGTAAAAAGATAAGAGGAAGGGAGAGCAAAGAGAGGGTCTGCCATATGTAGTCATACAGACTCCTGGATAGAGTCTGGGACACTCATGAGGAGTGTCCAACAAAAGAGCACTTAGAATTATTATAGAACTAGGGGCCCGGTGCACGAAATTCGTGCACAGGCGTGGGGGGTGCGGGGGGATGGTCCTTCAGCCCGACCTGCACCCTTTCTAATATGGAGTTATTGGGGACTCGCACAATCCAGGATCTCTGGTTCTTAACCGCTAACCTGCCTGCCTGCCCTAACCACTCTGCCTGCCTGCCTGCCTGATCCCCCTAACTGCCCTCCCCTACGGGCCTGGTCACCCCTATTAACTTTATTTTTTAATGTTATCTCCTTCACACAAAATTGTATTTGACTTCCTTATTGGCTTCTTCTTCTCACACAATTTTTCTCCTTTATGTAACACTTTTCCTACTGATTCATCATTTATAAACTTTTCTTTCCTCCTTATTTCCTACTTCTGTTCCATCATCATTCTTCCCATTTTTCTACTACCCTCCTTCCCTTCCCACATTCCTTCTTTCCTTTATCTTTACCCCTGCCCACCCTCCCCTTTTCCTTCCTTCCCACCTTAATTTTTTTCTTCACTTCCTCCCTCTGACCTGCTTTGCTCCCTCC
>PVJC01032653.1:0-19801 GCA_004026665.1 Murina feae
GAGGAAGAAGCCAATAAGGAAGTCAAATACAATTGTGTGTGAAGGGGATGAGATTAAAAAAGAAAGTTAATAGGGGTGACCAGGCTGGCAGGGGAGGGCAGTTAGGGGGATCAGGCAGGCAGGCAGAGTGGTTAGGGCAGGCAGGCAGGTTAGTGGTTAAGAACCAGAGGTCCTGGGATTGTGAGAGTCCCCAAGAACTCCATATTGGAGAGGGTGCAGGTCGGGCTGAAGGACCATCCCCCCACCCTCCACCCCCGTGCATGAATTTCGTGCACCAGGCCCCTAGTTTTTATATATAAGGAAATCTACTAAGTACTATTACACAAATTATTTCATTTAACCCCTTCTAAAATTCTGCAACATGACTATTGCTTTGCCCATTTAGATGAAAAATACTGAAGCACAGAGAGCTCAAGTAACTTGCTGGAGGTCACATAGCCAATAATGGGCAGAGTCAGGATTCAAACCCAGATCTTCGTGGCTGCCAAGACTACAAGCCAGCCTGCTATGGCATAACAACCGCCCCTGCTCCTTGCTCCCTGCCTGTCTCTGCCCAGTGGAAGAGACCTCTTTAGGAGAGAAGGATTTCTGTAGTTGAACAGAGAGCTTGGGGACACCGTTTTAGAGCTAAATCTAAAAGGAAATAGTGTGTGGGAAGGTATGGGTAAGGCAGAATAAATTTTCAGGTCACCTGCTGCCTTTCTCCTCTTATAGGCGATGTCTAAGATAGCAAATCCATAGATTGTATTGCCCTCTCCTCTCTCACATGCATGACAAACATTTATAACTAGAGGCCTGGTGCCCGAAATTTGTGCCCGGAAAGGGGAGGGAGGCTCAGCCCAGCCTGCACTCTCTCCAATCCGAGACCCCTCAGAGGATGTCCAATTGCCAGTTTAGGCCCGTCAGCGGGTGCAAATGGGGCCCGCACCATCAGCACTTGGGAGCTGTGGCAGCAGGAGCAGGGCTGCCAGCAGACAGACCAGGGGCTGTGGCAGGAGTGGCCAGATGGGGCATGGAGGATGGGTTGAGACCCACCCCTGTGCTCACCACAGCCTTGTGGCCCATAGTTCCTTTCAAAGTGCACAAATTCATGTTCTGGGCCCCTGTCTAAAATAATTGCCTGGGTTTTCTAATTTTGTGTTTTAATGAAGTAACACGCTTTTTAGAAAGCCATGGATATACTGGCAAGTTTAAGCAACACTTAGTAGAGAAAGGGAGCACATAATACTGACAATTATTTCGAACAACACTTTTTACTAGACCCCTCTAAAGCAATGCCTGAGAGTTGTGTCTGTGTCTTAGTTGGCCTAGATTAACTATTTGCTTCTAACATATAATTAACCTGAGATTTGCTCCATGTACCATGCATGCCCATTTACAAAGTAAATCTTTCTAGAACTAAAGTCTGCCTTCTGCTAAAGTTTAACCTTTTCCCACCCCCACCCCTCGTTGCTTCTAGAAAATTAGTTACACATAACTCACTGACATATTAAGACCATTTCAGTCTTTTACTTCTAGAAAATGAAGTTACACATAATTCACCAACATAATTAAGATCACTTCAGTCTTTTGCTTCTAGAAATGAATTTACACATAATTCACCGACCTTTTCAGACCATTTCAAGTCTTTCCTAAGTGAACACACTCACCTCTTCTTTTCCGCTGTCTGGCACTCTGCTGTACACCTCCCCTGTGGATGGATCGTAAGAATCTATATATGAGTTACAAGGTAAAAACTTTCCACCTATGAAGTTTTCCAGCATCAAAAGTGTCTTTGTTCCAGCCATAGTGAGAACACTCCTGCCTTTCCCCTGGATAGTTGTTCAGCCAGGTTATTCCCACCACTTCTCCCCACTGCTGACTTAGCCTCCTCCTCCTGTCCAGCCAGGTCTTCATCTGCCAATCAGGGAAAGGGGAGGTGACCGGCCGCTCTCAGATAGTATTCTAGTCTCTAGACTCTGAGTGAAGAGAGTTATCAAATACTTCAGACTTCCAGTACACGGGGAGAAGTGGATAACAATGTTAAACAAATATCAGCTTAAGTGTTCATGGTCTTTTAAAATTCTCAAAAAAGGTGTCTGTGGCCCTAACCGGTTTGGCTCAATGGATAGAGCACTGGCCTGCAGACTTGAGGGTCCCAGGTTCGATTCTGGTCAAGGGCATGTACCTTGGTTGTGGGCACATCCCCAGTGGAGAGTGTGCGGGAGGCAGCTGATTGATGTTTCTCACATCGATGTTTCTAACTCTCTGTCCCTCTCCCTTCCTCTCTGTAAAAAAAAATCAATAAAATATATTTTTTAAAAAATCTTCATAGTTCTACTTCAGACAGAATTTTTTAAAAGGTGTCTGTGTGTCATAGTATTGGGTTCACACTATAAGCTATACATGGCTCAAAAGTTTGACAGAGTGCTTTACAGGAATTTACTCATTTATTCCACACAGCAATCTTCTACAAAGTGAATGTCATTACCTCTCCAACTTTGTAGAAGAAACTGAGTTTCAGAGAGGTTAATGTGTCCAAGACTGAATACAAAGTTGGTCAAGAATGAACTTTAATCTTTTTGTCACTAAACCATGTTCTGTTTCCTCATTACATCTCTGCCTTCACCCAGCAGAGGTGACTGAGAGCAGGCAGACATCTCTGGTAAGTGTGAGGGGTAGGGTGGTAGGGGGCAGGAGACATGGAGGGACTGAGAAAAAAAAAGAAGAAAAAAAAAGAACTCATGGACATGAACAATAGTGAGGTAATCGTGGGGGTGGGGCGGAAGAGGGCATAAAGGGGATAAATGGTGAGAGACAAACAAAGTAAAATAAATAATAAATAAAAAAGAATACCTATCCATAAACGAAAAAATGATAGACTGTCTTCAATTGCTCATGGGCTGGCTTCTGTACCCTGGATGCCTTCTCGCTACACTTCCTCTCCATCCAGACACCAAGGCTGAAGAGGCAGTGCCCAACTTCCAAGTGGCCACAGAGATGAAGATACAAACCAAAACTCTGCCTGAGATATACATATAACATACAAGAAATTCCTGTTCGATGCTTGTCTTCTTATCTACTTTTATTCATCAATTTTGTTCATTATATTCCACAAATGAGTGAGATCATGTGATATTTATCTTTCTCTGACTGGCTTATTTTGCTTAGCATAATGCTCTCCAGTTCCATCCATGCTGTTGCAAATGGTAATAATTCCTCCCTTTTTACAGGAGCATAGTATTCTATTGTGTAGATGTACCATGTTTTCTAATCCACTCATCTGCTGATGGTACTTAGGCTGTTTCCATATCTTAGGTATTGTAAACTGTGCTGCTACGAACATAGGGGTGCATATATCCTTTCTGATTGGTGTTTCTTGGGATATGTTTCTAGAAGTGGGATCACTGGGTCAAATGGGGGCCTTGACCAGCCTACAAACAGCCATCAGCCACTTAAGTCACTTGAAATTAGGTTTCTATCAGACACAGCTGTTCAATTCCTATTAAACATAATAAATAAATAAAGTACTTTCTTATCTTAGCAAGTTCTCTAAAGTGACAAGTACACAAATACTTCTTAATAAAGAAATGTATTTATTATACAATGTGTTCCCTTGGTGATCCCTCACCCAGCAGCACATGTATGCTCTGTGCACTTTATCATGAATGCTATTCTTCAATTCAGAAGAAAAAATGCTGTTGTAGATGGTAAGCCTGACCACACCATTCCCCAACTTTAAAAGTTATGTGGTCTATCAAATCAGAACTCCAGGCTCAGCTGTGGATGAAATCTACCCAAAAGCAATCCCTAACCATGAGGCAGCCCAGTAACACTTGTTATATACATATGCCTTAGAGTTTGTTGTTGACACTTTAAGAAAAACTTGACTCTTGGCTTATGAATCCAGAGGTCACGATTCGATTCCAATCAGGGCACATGCCTTGGTTGTGGGCTGGATCCCCGGTGTGCAGGAGGCAGCCGACCAATGATTCTCTCTTGTCTTTGATGTTTCTGTCTTTTCCTCCCTCTCCCTTCCTCTCTGAAATCAATAAAATATATTTAAAATAAAAATAAAATAAAAACATGACCCTTACAGGAATTTACAGCCCATAAGGCATGCTAAAAATAAAATTATCATATATGTAGCTCTAAAAATGACAATGGGAAAAATAAAGTTAAGTTATAGTTAAAAAATGGATGAGACTAAATTTGATCTGTTATTAAGATAAAAAGCAAAAATTCCTGTGAAAGAGTTGGGAAGCTCGTAAGTGAAAAAGATCCCGTAACCCTGGCCAGTGTAGCTCAGTTGAGCACTGTCCTGCACCAAAGGATTACTGGTTTGATTCCCAATCAGGGCACATGCCCAGGTTGCAGGCTTGATCCATGGTAGGGTGCATGCAGGAGGCAGCAGATCAATGTTTCCCTCTCACATTGATGTTTCTCTCTCTCTCTTCCCCTGCCTTCCTCTTCTCTCTAAAATCAATAAAAACATACTTTTTAAAAAGGAAAAAAAAAAAAAGATCCCATAAAACTCCAAAGTCATATTTAGTGATAGTGGTAAAGAATCTCATATATATTTAAGAAACAAAACACATTTTTCTTTTATGCTCAAACTAAGACATTTTATTAGTTGGCTTTACACCTTAAATAATAGTTTGGATAACAAAGGAAGAGTTTGCACTAATTCCAACCTAATCTTTCAAAAGTTTACTTGTTGGAGGAAGAATATTCTTATGCTCAACACAAAATACCTTTAAGATTATAACCTTCAGTAAATCTTTCCTTAGAGTTAACAAAAAAAAAAATTGCACTGGTCAAATATTAACTACCTCAACCACCCAATTTAGTTATTTTTCCAAAATGTATGCAGTAGAGTTGAAAACCAAAAGGAAATTGTAAACATTCCGTAGTTTGGCTGGAAGTTGAGTTCATTTCATGATGATTCAATTCTTCTAATACGTATTTCAGATAGTTTTCATAAATCTTAGCAAAGTAAATCCACTTACTAACATTTCAAAGGGAAAGCTGGTTTGGCAACTCGAAATTTTTGCAAGAGTGATAATCAATACTTCTTTGCTGCTGATTATAGCTTTAATTTTCTTTCTTATTAAAAAAATACCAATTGCACATTGTTCCTTTAGTTAAATAACTGGATTCTTTTAAAACACAGCTTAGTTATATCCTTGCACTTCGAAACATTGGAGAAGTCCTGACCCATCATTCTTTTATCTGTAAAGGAGAAAAACATATTTGCTAAAATTCCATCAATCATATTAAAAGAACAAACAACAAAAGGCAAATGACAATGAAATCATTTTATCAAGATGAATCTTTTTTTCTTTTTCCTGCCACTGTTCCCTTCCCTAGTCATACTATTTCTGAGATTAACTATAATCACTCCAGTATTTCCCACAGGGGACTGCATCTTATTCTTAGAAAGCGCTTTTATAAAGAATGCTTTGGCAGACTAGAAGTGGTGTTGATGACAATGATATGAGACAGCACTTATGGAATGCTTTATATGTGTCAATTACTGCCGAGTCTTTCCACTACTCATTTCATTTCGCATCCACAGCTCCGGGAGGCAGAGCCCATTACCCATTTTCACAGAAGAATGAATCCAGGGAGAAATGTTGTGCTTATGCTGCTAGGAATCAGTGGAGCAGCAACACACTTGGGCAGTTTAACTTGAGTCTTTTACATGACACACATGTAACTGGATTTTGATACAACCCTAACTACCTACAATTAAATGACTTAAATAAGTTTCATGCAGAAAATAATTATATAAATGAGTAAATCCCCCCCCCCCTAAAATATAATATACTTAAGACTTATATTGATCATGATAGTGTAGAAGAAAATTTAAATTACTAAAATTTTCTGGTTCATTTCTGGCTATTTTCTCCATAACTCAGCTGCACCTCACATTATATAACAGGTTTGCTTCAGAAACATTACTAATATGGTAACTGAACTTTTTGAATGAATCATTTCAAATGTCCTGAAAGCTAGTCATATAAAGAAAAAATGTTAATGTGGGCTCTTCTATTAAATGAAATTACTGCCCCCAACTTATTTGACTTTCAAAATCTGTATTCTCATAATTTGGATTGCATAAATTGGATTGCATAATTTGGACTTTCAATGGATTTCCTTCAATTTTGAGCAATGTTACTGATGGAGAATATAGTTTGGAAATTCCAAGACCATATATTTCTTCCCATTTAAAAAAAATTTAATATAAATTTTAAAATTTTTGGTAATACCATAACTGACTGTTTCTCTTAAGCCATACAATCTCATTATTCACCCTTAAAAAGTAGAAAAAGACATCATAACCGTGGACACTCAACCGGCCACTTTACAATACCTCAGTGACTACACCGGCAGCTACTGTAGAACCACTGTAGCGCAACATGAACCTTCCCAGTTCCTTAAAGTCTTTGTATAGCTCAAGAGCCACTGGCCTTTGTGTCTGTAGCTCTACCAACGCATTCTGACCTTTAGTCAACAACCTATCAAGAAAAAAAAAAAGGAAAAAATGAATATCCAATGGAGGTGAATAAATGTAATAAATAACCTGAAAAATAAATACACACTCAATCAACAAATCAACTTAGTCTTTCAAAACTTAAAAAGAAAATAAATTCTTCTTAAAATGAAAATGTGTCCTTTGAATTTTCTGGGTTGAAAAAAAAATCACAGCAGAAATTCTAGTGTGTGTGTGTGTGTGTGTGTGTGTGTGTGTGTGTGTGTGTGTGTGTATATATATATATAATTTTTATTGATTTCAGAGAGGAAGGGAAGAGGGAGAGAGCAAGAGTAGCATCAATGATGAGAGAGAATCATTGATCCACTGCCTCCTACACGCCCCACACTGGGGATGAAGCCTGCAACCCGGGCATGTGCCCAGACCGGTAATTGAACCGTGACCACTTGATTCATAAGTTGATGCTCAACCACTGAGCCATGCTGGCTGGACTACACATATATTTTAAGAAATATTAGTTCATCTTTCAGTCTCAGTCTCTCTCTCTCTCATATATATTTTCCCAATCTTTCAAAAGTAAACCTATCCCTGGGAGGATGCTATAACATAGTGTCCTCAAAGTCCCCTCTACCAAAGCCTTCCCTGTCATTCCCTCAAGGAAACAGAGAGTTCCAATTATCTATCAAGAAATTGAGCCACTTGTACTATAAAAGAGGAATGCAATGCCCTACGTTTTCCCTAGTAAAATTCTAATTAATAAATTATGTGTTGAATTTATCTTTTTAGAGAGGGTCATCTCCTAGTGCCAATATAGGTTCAGGACATAACAAAGGTTCAGGATATAATCACGTAAGATTTTTCCACAATATGATGTTTGTAGGGAATGAAGGGGATGGGGCATGGGTCTGATTACAAACAGGATCACACAGATAAGAAAACCAACAAAAACCCAAAAATGCACAGACACAACACCCTTATTTACTATAAGAAGCAGAACCCAACAGGGGATGTTTTGACATTGTTCTCTCTTTTCATTTTGATCTGCTCTAGAAAGACAGAGAACAGCAATCACAGACTCATCTTCTAGAAAATTAGTTCGGAGACAGACTGATAGAATAAGCTAAACAGGTTTCTAAAGAAGTATTACAAGATTTCCAAATATTGGTTTAGATAATTTCAGGCCCAAGTCTCATTCCTTGGGAAGGAGAAGATCCAATACATTATGATTTGCGCTTAGTTTCTAAGAGGTTCAATTCCATTCCATATAAAGCAATTGAGTCTACAAAGTGCCTTTAGACTTTAGAAAAAAAGGAAAAGGCCAAATGGCATTGATGCACAATAGGAGGAAAGGACTAAATTATAAATAAGATGACAGGGAAAACTAACATGAGAATATATTAGGACATACTATCACTGAGCTAGGCCTTATAGCAGGATGGGGAATTCAGGATTAGATTTGATGAGCCAATTTCAGATGGAGAATTCTCCAAATCACTGGTCTGGGTCACACAACCTGGCTCCTGTTAAAAAGGATGTGACTTATGTGAACCAACCAACTGTGTTAGAATCCTAGCTCTGCTATTTGCTAGTTCTGTGATCTTGAACATGTGATACAACCTCTCTAAGCTTCAGTTTCCTCGTCTAAAAAACAGGGAAAATAATAGTTCCTGCTTTATATGGTTCCTGAGCATATAAACATGTGAAACATTCATGACAGAGCCTATGAAACAGCAGTCCTCCAGAAATGTTCGTCCTTAGCACATTTCTCAGCACATTACAGCAGACACTCATGCCAGAAGCTAAAGGCTGAGGTTAAAAATAAAAAAGGATCTTTAAAAGATAAGAAGACCTTTATATTTATAACAGAGAAACAGGCCTGGTTTAGAGCAGTGTGAAGATTCTCTTTTCCACTTGCAGCCAACCCATAACCCACTAACCACCTTTGACCTCTTACACAGGTGCAGATGAGGAGGAACACTCAAGGACAGAAAAAAGGGGATTTTGGGTGGGATTCCCCACAGAAAAGAATGGAGGAAAACCCCAAGCTGAAGCAGCCAAGCCAAACTGTGGTTAGCCTGTAATTGATTTAGGGCAGCGGTTCTCAACCTATGGGTTGCGACCCCTTTAGGGGTCGAACAACCCTTTCACAGGGGTCGCCTAAATACATCCTGCATATAAGATATTTACATTACAATTCATAACAGTAGCAAAATTACAGTTATGAAGTAGCAACGAAAATAAATTTATGGTTGGGGGTCACTACAACATGAGGAACTGTATTAAAGGGTCACGGCACTAGGAAGGTTGAGAACCACTGATTTAGGGTAAGAAAGTTAAGCTTCTCAGGAAGCACTTCCTTGGAAAGTGCTAGCTTTGTCCCAGCCAATGGGGAATGGTCCACACCTAGGCCTCAATATTAACAGTAAACAGACCAACGTGATGCGATGAGCTGAGCTAATGTTCCAGGTGGACACAGAGCAGAAGGAAAATATTTTCCAGGTGGAAAAAACTAGGAGCTACAATGTATGTAGTTCACTTTCTCCCTGTGTGTTCTTAGCACAGGGAATGACTCCCTGTAAGGAGAAGAAAGTTAAGAACACCTAGCTGGAATGTGGAATCAGTGGCTAGGCAAAATTCAAGTTCATCTTTTAAAATGTAGGGCTGTTTTTTTTTTTAAATGCCTTTATTTTTACATTGCTTGATACATACATATAAATTTACTAGGGGCCCGGTGCACAAAAATTTGCGCACTCGGGGGTGGAGGGGGAGGGGTCCCTCAGCCCAGCCTATGCCCTCTTGCAGTATGGGACCCCTCGGGGGATGTCCACCTGCTGGCATGAATGGCCAGCCTAGGTGAGAGGCTGATAGCTGTTTGCAGGCTGCCCACAGGCCCTTCAAGGTGGGTGTCCCCCTGGGGTGCCTGGGCAGCCTGGGTGAGGGGCTGAGGGCTATTTGCAGGCTGGCCACAGCTCCTGTTGACCCCAGATCCTAGTGAGGCTGGCTGGAAGCAGGTTTCTGGGGTTTATCTATCTTCTATAATTAAAACTTTGTTGCCTTGAGCGGAAGGCCACAGCCGGCCTAGGCATGCAGTTTCCTCCATTGCTGGTGCAACAGAAGCTTCTGTTTGCTCTAACTCTGTGGCTACTGGCCACCATCTTGGCTGGGGTAATTTACATACAGCCTCTCTGATTGGCTGGTGGGCATGGCTTGGCTGGTGGGCATGGTTTAGGTGTAATGGAGTGAGGGTCAATTTGCATATTACTCTTTTATGAGATTAGATATTTCCATTTTATTTACAATCACATCCTACCATTACCACCATGCAGAACAAATTACATGTAGCATTCATACCTATAGAGGAGCTTAAATATTTATTTTTGTGTCTGTTTTAATCTAGTCCTTAAAAAGTGACTTCTGGAACAAGTAAAAAGAGAGTTCACTTACTACCCCTAAAAATATTACACAAAAAATTAAACAATAAGAAATCTGCTTTAATTGCTTGTGTTTATTATTTATGCATTAAAAGACTTACTTAGGCTTCTTCTTGGTAACCTCCCCCGTGCTTTTGTTCAAGACACTAATCAATCGTTTAATAACAGCAGGCTCACTGACAGTCTGGTAGTGTAACAGCACCTTAAAACAAAACATTGTCACACTGAGTCACTGCTTACCACAGCATCTCTGGCCTATTACTTGCTCACATTTAATTATACTAAATGAAGCACTATTGCCTGGGGTTTTAGGATCTCCAGTTGCTTCCTCTAAGTCTCATCATTCTAATTAGCTTGCTCCCTAACTTACTAGGGGGAAAAGGTCAAACATCTTACATAACCTTCCTTATAGGGTGAGATGAGAATTAAATAGGATCAGAGACAGTGACTGGTTCAAAAGGTATTCAACATATGGGAACTGTTTCATCATAAAAATTAGGGAAGGGGAATCATGTGACATTAAGCAGGAATTAATATATTCATTGTTGGATAATGAGAATAAAATATTATAGGGGAGTTCAGACTGGCTTTGAAGTCAGACAGATCTGAGTTCAAATCTTAACTCCACACTTTCCAGCTGTACAACATGTGACAAGTCCTTTAACAACTCTATCCCCAACAGCCCAGCTTCAGGATCCTTATCACAGAAATGAGGAAAATCAGATGCTATTTTAAAGTAGTGCCTAGCCACTTTAAAATGGTAAACATTCAGTTAATTGATGGACGTACATATTAATTATTGTTCATGTTTTATACAAAGAAAATTAATATCAAAAAGGCTAAGTAACCTAATGTGGTTATGGTGACATATGTCAGAGACCAATTTTTGCTGAGGTCAACTGGAGTCAGAATTAGGCTGTCCTCCATACAAATAGTAAGGACTGAGTATACACTATGTCTACACCTTACGTTAGTGAAAAAATCAAATACCCGGGAATCAAACGTTTGATTGTAAGTACCACTTTATGTTATTTTCCTGAAGAAACACTGACACTTCTATTCTGAAATTTCCTGGCTAAAATAGTTTGCATATTCAGAAAACAGAAGCCTGAAGAGTTTCATATAAGGTTCAGGATTCTGTACTTCATGTGGGGTTGAAAGAATTAAATTGCCTATAAACTATAAACTATAATGAGCTACATAATCTATTAAGTAGTGGAATAAGCCAATGAGAATAGGAAATTTCTTAAAGGAAAATTGAAGGGTTACTTCCCAGAGAAGAAGATAAGAGTTAAGGGCACCATCAAAAGATGAATAAATAAACTAAATGTGGCATTTACATAAAATGGAATATTATTCAGCCTTAAAAATGACTGCATTTTTGATATATGCTATAATATGGATGAACCTTGAAAACATCATGTGAAGTAAAATAAGCAAAGTGCAAAAGCGCAATGGTATTTGATTCCATTTATTTGAGGTACGTAGAATAGTCAGATTCAGAGACGACAGCGGGACAGTGATTACCGGGGAGGGGCAGGAAAAGGGCGGCAACGTTCAGTGCGTGTGGAGTTTCAGGGTCTTCAACTGGATGGTGATGATGAATACATAAAAATGTGAATGTGAACGTAGTTTATGCCACTAAACACTTAGAAACAGTTAATACAAGAATAAACTCTGTGTTTTATACACTCACAACTGTAAATCTGCTTTTGCATCACCCTGTATTTATGTAGCAATAATAAATAAGCCCCTAAATAGTAAAATTTTAATTATTTAGGGAGCCTTTCTTGGTGAAACATTGTATTTTGAAAGGTTTCTTCCACAGGAAGTGGACAATGACAAAACGTGACTGCTTTTCTGAAACACGTTTCACCCTGCATTCGTGAATCAATGTAGGTGAGAGCAATCTCATTAAGCAGCACAGAAAAACTTTCAATTCATACTTATTTTTAAGAAACTACAGTAGACAGGAAAACAGTATTACTATTCAAAGTAACTACTGACCTGCTGACCTCTGTACCTCTCCATTGGTGAAAATTATTGCTGCGTGAGTAAAAACATGCAGTAACCAACCTCTCCAGCTTCTCCACTGGACATACTGCTTTCTAAGAATTAGTGCCATTTGTTCATAGCAATTAAGCTATAGTTCCTTGCCTATCAATACACGCATTTTGAATATTTAAAAATTAAATATTTTCAATTATAACAGGTTTTTTGTTGTTTTTTTTTGGAAAGAAGTTTCTATTCCCTCTTAGCTCATGGGAGAAATGGATTATAATTATAAAACTAAAAAACTTAAACAGTACTTATAAACATTTTATATGATCAAATTTACATAGAATTACAAAGAATTATCAGCTAAGCACATGACTCAAAAGCGTGTAAGTATAAAATGAATTTAAATTAGCTAAATAAATGTATGTTTAACACCTTAAGTACTATCATTAACTTAAAGTTTAAAGGTCAATTACTATTACTGTCTTATTTTTATTGCAAAGATGCATCGAATGGTGAACTGTTTGTATTTTCAAAAGGAAGCCATTTAATTCCACTGAGAAACATTTTTTTACTATCGAACAGAATCTGTACTACATAAGCTGATCAAGAAAAAAAGTCTAATGGGAAAAATGCTCATTTGCTAAGTGGCAAAAACAAGTTAGCAACCTACAAACAGAGTATGGCCCTGAATATCTGAAAAAAATTACACATAAGACAAGGAATTCATGCTATGCACAAGTAGCAGTATCTTTTCTGGTTAAGTAACATTACAGCATAAATTCACCCTCTTCCCATAAGTGTATGTTTCAAATGAAGCTGGTCAATGACAACTGGCAAACTAACCGCACAGCACACAGAGTCGCAAGGAGTTGCTTCAGCACAATTAAGTTTACCCTGTGGCAAGCATCCCCAGAACATACCAATAAACACCAAAGGGTAGACAGCATGTACAGAGAAAAACACACCGAAATGTGAAGAGAATACGAGTATATCTATGGATTATGCACTTATAGAACAATCTTACTAAGTTTATTTTCTTGTGTTTTCCATAGTTTTTTGTAACAATGTATCACTTTTATAATCAGAAAAACTGAAAATAAGCACATTAAAACAAAAACCCCCCAGAAAAACCCAATTTACAATTAGTCAGGTAACCTTTAGAACACAATGAAAAAAGATCTACCAATTTCCCTAGATGAGTTGTATTATTACCATCAGTTTGTATCCTATTGATTATGAAATATCTACTCAATGCCTCTTTGAAAATATTCAAGCTCAAGGATCAAAATAAAAAGTAAAATAAAAATGACTTTCAAATTCTAATTTCATATTTTTCTGGATTAGCGTAACAAGATGTTAGCTGAAAATAACCATAGCACTGTCACTTGTAAAAAAAATTATTGCTTTTCAGGATAAAGTGACTTTGAATTTGTAAAAACCGTAACAACTAAACATTTTGAAACTTACAGGAAATCCTTTAGTGATAGGAATTTCAATATTGAAGATGAGGATTCGGGCTCTGAATCGAGTGCAAGCTTTAATGGGCTCTTTGGGACCACAAAATATGCAGCCAACACTGTAACAAGAAAAAAGGAGAGAAGGTAGTCGGGGAACAAATAAATATACCACCAATAGGATTACCTCTACAATCATTTACTAAGTAAAACAAGCAAGCAAATTAGGGTCTTTTTCTAAATATTCCCTTCTGGGTCAAAGTCTGGCTTTATACCTTATTCAGGGGTCCTCAAAATTTTTAAACAGGGGGCCAGTTCACTGTCCCTCAGACCGTTGAAGGGCTGGACTATAGTTAAAAAACAACCATGAACAAATTCTATGCACACTGCACATATCTTATTTTAAGCAGGATAGGCAGTGGCAGCAAACACACCTGCATGTGGCCCGCGGGCCGTAGTCTGAGGACGCCTGCCTTATATCATTTTCACACGTAACAGCTTTCACTCAAAGAACAAGTACGTGAGCTGACATGTATTGATTTCAATTGTAAATAGGTTTGCTTATTATCCTTATACTTCCACAGTGCCTGGTTTTGGCCAAACGAGATTCAGAATTAATATTTATTCTTCATTTGAACTGGCCAAATGCAAAATGTATGTGTTTTGAGGTCCTATATCTAAAACCATGGTTGATTAAATTCGTTTTCTCACTCACTTAATTTTGATGATATCCATCCCAACCAACGTAAGACTAACATGATCGCCTGCTGCTGCCCAATCGACAGGTTCATCATGCAGAGTGATTCCTGGAAATGAGTAAGAACCAAAGAATACAATGAAACACCTCAATATCGAACCATAACAACCAAGAGAGTTTGGCTGATTGTGCCTCATCAGTCACTACTCATCATTTTCAATATGAATGGATCAAGAGTGAGAAGAGTAACTGTGAATGCTGAGGAAGACGCACTTCCTCTATACTTGACTCCTCTGGCAAACCACCCTAAACATAAAGTGACTTGTATTTGTCCATAAAAGGCCGATTTCTGCTTTTTCAATCACGAATTTTAAACTCATTTACACAACTGAGTATATTAATTAAACAGGCCCCATTCAAACATTTCTGCTATATTAATGGCTGTGGTATAACAATACAGCTCCAATGATTTTTAGTGACATAAAAAGTGGGACTGGGGAAGCTGTCCAGTCTTCAGTTTTATGTTGAATTAAACAACCACCTAAACTACCACCTGTGTTCTCCAAGGAGCCCACGGGCATCACTGCTCCATCAGATATGGTCTTTGGCAGACCCTTTCACCAATTCCTGTCGCAAAAGAATTGCTGCCCAGAGACAGAGAGGTGCACAGTGATAACTGATTATATAAAAAGATCAATAGTGTAAAAAAATTTAATTTAAAAATGATCCCAGGTGCTGCTACATACCTCTATTACCTAGGGATTATCCTGGAGAACAACTGCAGGGGCAATCCTCAGCTGCTTAATTCAAAGACTTAAAAGGAGTATCATATTTTATGATTCCATGGGTTAAGTTTATGGGGTAAGCTCCTTTCCACTGGAACTTTTGTCTTGTGATGAAGACAGTATGAAGGGCAACAACTGTGAAATAGTTCTTAAATGACATGTTTTTAGTAAATTATAATTTACCCTCATATTTGTGAAAATACTGATTTTTCCTATGCAGCATACACTTATGCGAGTTTCTTTAAGACTTCTTGAAAATTCAAGGAGAGCTTTAAGGACTCTGAGACAACCTATACTTTTATTCCACATTTCAATGATGTGCACATCTGAATTACTCTGAGAAGAGAGCCATACTTTTCATCAAGATATCAAAGAGGTCCTTGACTCTAAAATAGTTAGCAATTCTGATATTAAATATTTGCTAAATTTTCAACGAATTAAATTTAGTTTTTAAAAGTGGCTTTTAAATGAACATGAAATGTGGCATTGAAGACAGGAGCTAGCTACTTAATATACACTAGAGATTGCCTCAATTTAAGATCGAAGGGCATTCATACCAGAAGTTCAATTAACAATATAAAATATCTACAGATAATATATAATCTAATTTTCTGCCCCAAACATGTTACACTGTCCTATATATGATATCTATCTTCTTGAAGACTTTTTCACTGGACATTACACACAAAAAATTATTTTTCAACACTCCATGCACTTGATAATGTTATTAAGGCAAAAATATAATTAAGAATTTCCACTTGTTGGTTGCAGATTTAGTCACTTCTCTCTTTTAGGACACAGTTGGGTAATGAGCCACAGTAGCACTAAAGTGTTCAGACAGAAGTATGCATTAAACAACTAAATAAATGAAGCAAAGCAACAGGGTTAGAAATTGAGAACGGAGAGCCTGCATGCTAGGGTAGAAGCTCAGCTCTTGGGAGAGGGTGCAATACTCTGCAGGGGCTTTTGCTATGGTGTCTCTTTAAGATCCACTGGATTAAAGACAACCATGGGTAGAGTTTTTCTGGAAGGGAAGTGACAGGAAGGAGAAAAGCACAGAACGTGGGACTTTCAGAAGTGACCAAACTGTCACAAAGTAGTCAAACTGTAAGGTCCATGGGTAATTTTAAAAACATGGTTTTAATTAATGTTTACTGGTTATTAAAAAAACAACACTTCCTATTCTCAAAAAAAGCTTGTTAATATAAATCAGTCTTTCAAAAGTATTGTAGCTCTTGATCATTTTAAAAAACAAGAAATCTGAACTTGCAAGCTTTTTAAAAAATGTGTATGTATTATTGTTTATCTAAACAGAATTTTCATGATCCCTAAGCAAGCAGAAAGAAAAAAGTAAAATGGAAATAATTTTTTCTTTCATCCTCTTATTCATCTTTAAATGTAGATTAAACACTATTACCTAGATACATATTCATTAATTTCTTATAATCGTTAAGAAATTAGCTTTTAAAGTAATAAGCAAATTAATATTTTTAAGTGTACATTCAAATTTATAAACAACTCAGGTAAAACTCTGGATATAAATTATAAACAAGATTAACAGAAGAACTGATATTTCAAAAAATTTTAACATTCCCAGTAGATTACACTTTAGTTTAAAATGTTACAAATACTATTACTTCATAGTATAAACAGATCTTCATTTTTAAGTTGAAGACCGAGGCTTAGTTGAAAGATTTAATCTTAAGGTAAGTATAACATTATAAACTTTTAAGCAGAATTCAGAAAAGAATAACATGTACACATGTAAGATCAAATGATTAGAAGATGAGAACATTTCAGCCTTCATAAAAGGTCATATATTAGATTATGTACAAAAGCAATAATTGGTGTACTTTAAACTAGTTCTCACAATTAATTTCTCTTTTCAACATCAGGATTCTCTACATTTACATCTTATTTTCTTAGGTCTTTATACACACACACACACACACATATACATGATCAAAGCTGTTACCATATAGTGATTCTGAAATACACATTTCTAAACAACAGACTGCAGCAGTCTGCTTTGCCACTGACCGTTCAGTGCCCAGTTAGGTTGGATTTAATTTCTACTACTGAATACTATTTTACATGTATCTGTCAGGTGTCTCTACATCTGGTTAAATCCTAAACAGACTTCTCACATCAACATCAAAAAATAAAAAATAAAAATGTTACCACAGTTAGAATGTTATAGGTACACATATACACACATAGTCACAACAGAAAAAAATCGTTTAATGTTTTCACATTTTTATCTTCAACAGTTAGTATCATTTTGACAGTCAGTTACAATTTCAGTAAGAGGTTATTTACCCTGGAGTAAATAATTGCACTACTTTTTAAAATCTGCTGTCTCAACTTAAGGGTTGTTTAGCAGAAGAATTTTGCAAAGCAATACCTTTTGTAGTACAGGTTTCATTAGGAGGCATTGCTAGTAGTCGGTCACCAGTTTGGATATAACCAGCCTCAATTTTCCCAGTTACACAAAATCCAGATCCTTGATCTGCAAAACATACCCAAATCTTATAATGATTCAATAGCAATGTTATCTGATGATTAATGCTATTAGCTCTATTTGGTTCCCTAGCAGTTATACACAACAGCAGTTCAATGAACATCTATGTTAATCTCAGAATTTTTAACATCTACTAATATGGCAGTCACATTCTACTCTTGATTTTCTTACAAATAAAAATATATTACAAAAAGTGGAAATTCATTTCTTCTTCAAATATACATTGAATGTTTACTAAGTACCAGGCAATCTAGGGGTAAAGAGATGAAAATATAATCACCTATCCATAAGGAGTTTACACCAGTAAAGAGAAAGACAAAAACAACTACATTGTCTAGAGACAAATGTTATTTATAATGAAAACCTAGAAACAGAAAAGGTACACAGAAGAATCCATGTTGAGGGGGAACAATTACAGTTTAGCTGGGCACTTAGAAGGAGCAGGAACAGGAGATCCACCAGGTAGCTTGTGTGTATGCGTAGGGGAAGCAGGAAAACACCACTGACCCAGGAAACTTCATATGCAAAGGCACAGAGTTATAACCGCATGTGCGATGTGCTAAGACCCAGTGTCATTTATATGGAATGTACAGGGACCACATGAAATGATTCAGGAAGGCAAGACATAAAGTAACAGAGCTAGGCAAGGGACAGATGAAAAGGGGCCTTGCAAGTCACGCTTAGGGCTCGAATTTCATCCTCAGTTAAGCAATGGAAGGCAGTTAAGAACTGTGAACAGAGAAGGGACATGATGGTACTTTCATGTCAGAGAGGAAGGAAGTTTGATTGAAATGCACACATTGACTGTAGAAAGGAGTAAACTCAAGAATTTGGGAAGAAGGTATAACAGTAAATGGGGATAATGGCAAAAAGGGAGTTATTTGAGATGATAATGCATTAACTGTGGGACAGGAAGTTAAACAATAAGTTGCATTTTAGCTTTGGTGAATATGAAGTGTCTACATGACATGCATGTGGAGAAGATGCATTCTAGCAGGCACCAATCCCACCAAACTCCATGAGAATGGAGCTCTGGGAGCACATTCCCTATGGGGATGTCCAGGGGCAAGTAGTACATGTACCTAGAGAATGTGATCAGGTAGGTTGGAGATACAGATCTGGAAAGCATCAACACATGAACTCATGCATGTCTGTACAAAAGGATCATGCTGAGTAAGAGGACTGACACAACAGAACACTAGTGAAGAGACAGAGGAAGAGGAGCATAGAGAAGATACAGAGAGGTCAAAGACACAGAAAGGAGAGCAGGAGAAAGTGGGTCACAGAAACCAAGCGAGAAAAGTTTTAAGGTAGATGTGGCTACTGGTCTCAGAAGTAACACCAAATTCAAGGAAGACGGAAGGAAGATAACACTGAAACATGTTATTGATTTGGGCAACTAAGCGATCATTTGGTAACATCAGCAAGAACATACTGAGGGGAGCAGTATAGACAGAAGCCAGGAAGTAGCCTGAAGACAGAACAGGAGATGAAAAAATAGTCAGCAAACATTGTTAATCAAAAGAGAAACTTAAGCACCTCTTGTATTTTAAATAGATAACAGTAATTTGGAAAGCATTACCATATATACTCTTCTACTACCAAAATGCTAGGAGCTAATAACAATAAATTTCAGCTTTTTAACCAGTTAACTGCCACGAAATTTTGAATTTAATTAAAAAGGCCCGCCACTTGCACCAATAGTTGAGGCATACAAATGGTTAAAATGATTTTTGTGAGACACGTTCATTCATTCACTATTAAACATTTATTAAGCGTGTTTTAGGTGCCAGGCACAGAACCTGGTCCTGCAGATGCAGATAGAGAAGTTCATAACCTAAGTGAAATAGCACTCACTTATACTACTGCATGAGAAGTGCAATGACAGAGGATACAGAGAACAGAGAAACACCTCAGAGGATGTGTTTGGTGAACTCGCCAGTCATCAATTTACTGCTTCTCAGTTCCAAATCTACTCTTTACTGCCTGCTCTGTAAATAATGGACAGATGGAGGACAAGTGACATTTTTACTGCATTGATTTCTCTAATATATAAATACTAGGGGCCCGGTGCACAAAAATTTGTGCACTCGGGGTGGAGGGAGTCCCTCAGCCCGGCCTGTGCCCTCTCACAGTCTGGGACCCCTCAGTGGATGTCCTATGATGGCCCCAGTCTGCCAGGCGCCTTTTGTGTGTGTGTGTGTGTGTGTGTGTGTGTGTGTGGCCACTGGGGACCTGCCCCAGCCGCATCTGAGGCTCGGAGCAGTCCTCCTGTGTGTGTCTACCTGCTGGGGGCCTGCCCCCAGGCACACCGTGGAGGCTTGGAGCAGGCACCCCCTCTATGTTGATCTCTCAGACTCTTGCCCTCCCCTGCATGTTGTTCTCTTTTTTGAGCGTGGCCAGGGCTGGGTGCTGCCTGCCTCCCAAGCTTGCCTAC
>PVJC01032654.1:0-19795 GCA_004026665.1 Murina feae
ATTCCAGTAGCACCCCTGCACCGCCAGAGTGATAGCCAAAGATGCCTCATTCATTGCAGCGTCCACGGGGTTGTGGAGGGAGGCAACACTGCCTGCAGCTGGGAACTATGGGTGAGAGAACAAGGAAGCCCCATTAGCTTAGTAGGAACACCAACAAAATAGGAAGAAATGGCCCCACAGCAGCTGCTCTGCACGAAACCCTCCAGGTAAACTGTACCCATGAACAGAAGGTGTGCTTTGACCTTAACAGGTGAGATGCCCGACTGCCTTCGACCCGAATGACCGGGGGCGTCCCTGGAATAGATGCCCTGCCTCCGAGAGCCCTGACCCTGTGAGCTCTGAAGATGCCATAATTCTGGGTATTTTCACAGGTGCACAGGCACTGCCCACAGCCTTGCAAAAGCCAGAAACCGAAAGAGCTGCCCAGGGCAGACCTGCAGGCAGGCCCTTTGCCCAGAAGAGGCAGCACTTCCATGCAGGGGATGGGGGGGGGGGGAGGAGAGGGGGACGGTAGATGGACAGGTGACAAGAGTGCTTGGGTCTGGAGCTAAATCTACCGGCCTCGCTGGACGCACCCCTGAACAGGCCCCAACTGTCCAGGAAACTCAGTCAGAAGGCCAGGGGGCTCTGGCCTGAGGGCCTGGCGTCAGCCACCTGGTCGCTCATCACTGTCCCCGGGGCTGAGGGGTCGCCCCTCCTCCCACCTGCAGTTCTCCAGGTGCCGGACAGACCTAACGCATTAGACTTTTCAAATCCCCAATAGACCACAGGTGGCTCCCAGAGATTTTGTTTGGCTCACAAATTAGTTTCCAACTCATTTAGAAATCAGATCTTACATCTAGTAATCTGATATATTTGCCAGCTCCTGAAAAATGCAAAGGCTGACAGCTGCAGTCCCACACAGCACTCAAGCCCTGGGGTGAGCAGTGGCGGCCTCTCAGACAGGCTCTGTGAGCACCACTCCCCACCCCTCCCTGCTGTCACACTGTCAGCAGCTAAATGACTGCCTCTTTCCTACAGGCGCCTGCGTCTGCCCTGGTCCCAGTCGATAGGAGTACACCGGGGTGTTGCTCTCTGACCCCAGGTGCTGGGAAAGTGCCAAGTGTCAACAAGATGCTGAAGGATCACGAAACAGGTCAGGAGGGGCCCTCCCTTGGAGGCAAGTCTGTCCAATGAGGGTGTCTGTCCTGGTGGAAGCTGCTTCCTCTCCCACACAGTAGCCCCGATTAATAAAGGTGGGGAGAAGTGGAAGCTAAGAAAGCCTCATGGAAAAGGCTGCCCTGGGGGAAAGGTTTCCCCTCCAGTTTCCACAGGCCTGTCCAGGGAACCCTGACCTGGGGGAGGCATCAGTCCCTGGCTCTCTGTCGTGTGCAAATGAAGTACCAACACATGGGAAAAGAGCCTCTGACCTAAGATATCCCAGGACCTGAGCGACTACGTGAACATCCAGGCGGGACTGTGCAGAGTGCTCCTGACAGAACAAGCCAACTCCTCCCCCCCCAACCCCCCCCACCCGCTCCCCCAATCACCTCCAACACCTGCGGGCCCCAGAGCCCAGTCCCCGGGAGGCCTGCCTGTCCGAGGCGGCAGGGCGCTTCTGAGCAGGGAGGAGTGAACCCCTCCCCACTGGGAGGCATGCCCAGTGGGCTAGGGCTGCCAGGCGCTGCTTCCCCGCCGCACCCTCAGTGACTTGTGCACAGTGCTCTCCGCGCGAAGAGGGTGACAGTTGTGCTCTGCCACATGCTCCGTGGTCCCAGACAACTTGGCAGCGAAGAAGGAGGACAGCTTACTATTCTTGACGCTCCGAGACTAGCTGCTAATTCTGCAGGAGACTTCTCTGGGAAACACCTCCCCTTGCAACTGACCCAGTTCCTCCATCTCCTCCCCCCTGAGCTGGGCTGGTGCCACACCGCCACCTGGTCCCCAGCGTCCTTATTCCCTGGGCGCCCTCCCCACCTCTGTGACTCCCATTCCCAAGTTTGTGTCAGGAGGTTGTATACCAAGGAGTGGGTGCAATCCCAAATTTCTGAGAGCACGAAGTCAGAATTCCTGGGATTCTCAGGAATTCCCCAAATCATAACTTAGCCTGAAGATATTCCCAATGGTCTTCATACTATTTATTCATTCTTGTGGAAAACTAAAATGATCTGCTGAACAAATAGGAAATATTTAGCTTGGTAGTATTTACAAAGAAGCGGAGCCTGGAGCCTGGAGCAAATATTCATTCAAACACTGGAAAATACCAGTGAACGCTGGTGGGTACACTTTTGAATGATAACACACAGAACCCCTTGTCCAAATCAAAATCGCTAATATAATCCAAAACCTGCTGTTTCTTGGACTATCCCTCACATCAAGCTTGCCACGCACATAAATGTATTAGCATTTGTTTTGTTTGCAGAAAGGCTCATCGCTTGCAGCAGACAGAGCCAGGACACACACCAGTAACAGGGCAGCAGCTGGAAAAGCAAGACTGACTAATGGGATCGTGACCGCTTCCCGCCTACAAGCTCCTGTCCTGGTTCCTGGAAGAGCTGACCTTCACCTCCAACTCTGTGCCCGCTCTCCTGCTTCCGAGTCTCTCTCCTCCGTGTGGGTTCCTTCAAACCGCGAGTGTTGATTATTGCACTTACTTTTCACAGGAGAATTATAATACTGTTTCCTGATTTCTTGACTGATTTTCCTGAGATTTGGAAACGTAATGTTTCCAACCTGAGGACCTGATGCGAGCTCAGAGTATGCAATCCTAGTGCCCATCACACCTCTCTCTTGCTGGGCTCCCAACCTGCTCTCAGGGCCTCACGGAGACCAGTTCCTGAACCCAGCCCCTCCTTTTCACCTCCCCTGCTCCCAAACCAGTTCCTCTCAGCTTCTTCATCATTCGCCTAGACATCCTGCCTCAGAAACTTGGCAGCAGCCCCTTCTCTCTGGGCTACTGCCCCGACTCCCATCCCTCCATCCCCAGCTGCCAGTGCGAGCCCCCTGAGGCCGCGACCTGCTCTCAGAGGCTTCCCTTCTCAGAGACCAGGATGGAAACGCCCTCGGACCTGCCACCCTCAGGGCCCAGCCCTGCTTTCCAGAACAGCCTGACCAGACAGCGAGCGCCTGTTCCCCGGCCACAGCAGATGACATGAGCTCCTTGAACTTGGCAGCTGTTCTGCACATCTGGAAAGAACAGCTCCCCCTTCTAAGTCTCTGAAAACTCTGCATGCCACATTGGTATGGGATGGTGGGGTTTGTGATGCCTGAAAAATTTAAAATTGCACATGCTATTGGAGCCAGAATCTCTCCTAAGAACCAGTCGTGCAGACCTACCTCCCGAAACCTAACGTGTACCTGCTGAAATGTTCCTGGCAACACTGTCAGAGGGGAGAATATCTGGAAACATCTTAAATGTTCAAACACAGCAATGGTGCAATGAGTTACAAAACAGCCATTGCAGTGGATACTATGTAGTTTTCAAAAAGAATGAGCCAGCTTTATAAATTCAAAAGGCAAACTACAGAACGCTGTGTAGCGGTGGCTCTGCCTTACATAAGTATCGACAGTTTCTTCGGTTACATAAGGAAGCGACTGGATCACGGGTGGGGGCGGGGGCATGATGCACTGCAGAGGGCGTGTGATGTTGATTTCATCTTACACCTTTCTGTAGTGCTTCAGGTTTTTAATACCATAAGTTTATCACTTCCTCCAAAACGTCTGCTCCCAGACTCTCCTCCCCCGGCTCCCTTTCTGCCTTAAGCTAGTGACACACACAGGGCGTACTATGCGCAAGGGCTGCTCTAAAAGCCTGACATACTGTGTTCACATAACCCTCATGCCACCCCATCCGGTGGATGCTACTGACGTGTCCACTGTACAGATGAGGACACTGAGGCCTCGGAGAGCCCGGGTGACCTTCTCGGGGCCACCCAGCTAGTCCATGGCAGGGCTGGGTACAAACCGGGCAGTCGGACACAGAACTAGGCACTCTGAAAACTCCACGCTTAGTCACCCGGCCCTGGAAAGAGTAGGTGCTCCACACATGCTTGTTGACTTGAGTGCCGTTTGCATCGAGCAGCCTGGGGCATCTGTATCTCTGCCTGGTCTAGCAGAAGGCTGCATGTCATGAAAGGCCTCTCTTCTCTCACACCTGGCAGCCAGTCCTCGTCACAACTGCTCATCACAATTGCCCGTTACCTGGGCCAGGTCACCAACATCTCCTGCCAGGACCCTAAGAAAGCCTTGCAACCTGCCCCTCCAATTCCATTCTCTATCCCACGCCCAGAGTAAGATTTTATAACCATAAACCAGGTCATGTCACACCCTGCCCCAAACCTTTTAGTCACTTCCCAACCGACCTAGAATAAATCTCAGTCGCTGCCATGGCCTCCAAGGCCCTACCTATGTGGTCTGGCCCTGGCGGCCTCCTCCGAGTCTCACTGCCCCGCTTGCTCTGTGTTGTGGCCACACTGGCATCATCGACACACTCAGCTTGTTCCTGCCTCAGGGCCTTTGCACTTATTATTCCCTCTGTCTGAACGCCCCTCCCCAAGGAATCCCACAGTCCCTCAGAGAGGCCTTTCCCGACCGTTTTATGAAAAACAACCTGTGTGATCTCTAGTCTATAATACTCCATGACTTTTCTTTAAATCCATTTTCACGGATCAGTATATAATATGCTCATGTGTCCCTTTCCACCCCCTCGTGTGTGAACACAGAGCATTTTTTGCTGTTTTTCGTTTTGTTCTCTGCTATGTCCCCAGCACTTGCTGAGTGCTAGTAGGTGCTCAGTAAGCACTGGCTGGATGAGAGAGATGTTTGCTGAGTACAGGCCCCGCTGTGGGAACTTCCCATATATCACTCAGCAGAGCTGCTCTGGAGATGTTCCAGGTTCCCCCACTCTTTCTGGAAACTGTAAAAGCCACGCCCACCCCCACTTCCCTCCCAACTCTCTGTGGAAGTGATCTCTCCTGTCACCACCCCATGGAGAGAAATGGCGGAAACAAGACACAATCCCTGTGACTGATGGGCTGGCTGCCTCGGAGACAGGAGGCTACCTGAGTAGAGAGAGACCCCCGTCACCCTCATCACTTTCCAGAGTCATTCATCCCCATCTCCTTGGGCGGGAGCCCTGTGGGTCTGGGGGCCAGCACCCTGGGGAATGAACTTTCGGATGCATCTCCTAACAGCCCATTTACATGTCATCCCTCAGGTCACAGGGCCCTAGCGCCCCAGGGGGAGGGGCCTCCTGGAAGGACAGAACCGGCCACTCAGAGGGAGACTGCCATCCTGGTTCTCCTGGGAGCCAGAGCCCAGCTGCAGGCCCTGGGTCCTTCACCCAGAGCTGGAGAAACTGCAGGGGACAGAGGGAGAGGGGGGCGGGCTTGCAGAAGAGTCCATGCATAACAGTTACCCCGACAGAGCAGGGATGCTGGCACTTCTCCCTCCACACACTAGGAAAGCCAGGCTCAGAGGCGAATCCTGGCCCATGATCACCTCCTCAACGGTGGAGCTGGGGCGATGGCTGACTCCGATCCTCACACTTTCCATCTGGCTGTCATGCATCTCAAACGCACCTGCCTGTGAGGGCCAGGCGGCTGGTGTGAATCAGGGACGCCCGCCACGGGGGTGGGGAGGTGGGGGGTAGGGGGGAGAGGCCAGAAAGGGGCCAGACTGGGGATATTACCTCACTGAAAGTCATATATATATGCCCTTCAATCCCATACAATACCAAGTAATCATTACCACTTCAAGGTATATGAGACATATACTGTTTCTCTCCCTCTTTTGGTAAAAATAACTTTTATCTTTTCTTAATTAAAAAGTAATGCATAGTATGAAAAATTTTAAAAAATAAAAACAAGAAGACAACCCATAATTTACCTACCAGAAAAAAAATCTGTTTTTTTTTTAAATTGAGGTATAATTGACATAAAACATTATATTAGTTTCAGATGTATAACATTATGATTCGGTATCTGTGTATATCGCAAAATGATCACAATAAACTAGTTAACATCCATCCTCATACAGAATAATAGTTATTTTCTATTTCATTTTATTTGTGTTTATGTACCGTATTTTTCGGCGTATAAGACGACTGGGCGTATAAGACAACCCCCAACTTTTGAGAAGATTTTCCTGGGTTAAAAAGTCTGGAGACTTTTATGCGGCACAAAAAGGAGCCGACCGGAGACACTTGTGGTCTCCGTCCAGCTCCACTGACGAGCCCCGACTTTTGAGAAGATTTTCCTGGGTTAAAAAGGTCATCGTATACGCCGGAAAATACGGTATTTTTTATATTTTACTTTAAAACACTGTCCACACTTCAGCAGCCTGCCAGTTTTGAGACCCATGAATGGATCTGCCATCCTTCCTGGCACTGGGTGATGCTGAAGACTTACTGGAAGGTTGGGCTGTCCACAAAGCAAAGTGAGGTCAGGGTTCCTCTGGTAGTGTGCAGGCTGGGCCATCTCGCCCCGAGCTAAACCCCCGCTCCCTGAGAGAACAGGGCAGCTCGTATCCAGCAGAACACACACATTTATCCACTGTGAGAGAGGCTGTGGCAGCAGGGGGGGCGGGTGTGGGGAAGACGCCCGCCACACTTTCTCGGCCAGGCCACCTGGGGATCTGTGCAGTGACCTACATTACTCTCCCCCCACCCCTGAAGCACTCTCTCCCCTCAAGGAATGGCAGAACATGATCCATTTCCCAGGCGAAGTCCCTCTGCAGAGAAAGCCCGTTTTATTAACACACTAAATGACAGACGGCAAATCATTTCAGCCCTCACTGATCACCGAGCCCGCCGGAGAACGAGTTCTTGGAACCAAGCCTCCCTTCATTACGGTGCTTTTGAAAGCACACCTGACATTTCCCTCAGTGTCTGCTCCCATCTGCCATGGGGCACGTCTCAGAGGACACCTTTCTCTGGAATGCCAGGGCAACGCAAAGAAGATGGAGCTCCTCAAAGAAGAAGGTGCTGAGGGCCTGCCATTCACTCACTCCTATTGTGGTGGGTGAATGCTGGTCCCCACCTGGGCCAAACTGATGCACAGAGTTCAAACTAGAAAAGAAAGAGCCGCTTCCTCCCGTCTTACTTTCCAATGAAGACTGCGGTTCATTTGAGCAAGAAGGTGACAGGAGGCAGAGACCTGGAGGAAAAAATTCAACCTGATGATTCTTCCACATTCAGATCTGTGCAGGTGGCTTTCCTGCTACCCCTTGCAGAACAGAGGAAATACTGACACAGTGAACAGAAAAAAATGAGCCGGGAGGTGTGAAAGCAGGTCCATCTAAGATTGGACTCCAGGCTGCACAGCCTCAAAGTTTTAAGGAATATTTATGAAAAACAAAACAAAACAAAACAAAAAAACAACCCCACACCACCACAGGAAAGCCACGAGCAAATCTACCCACAGGCCTTTACCCCCTGCCCATCTTCCCTCTCTCACCCCAAACTGGACAGGGACCAGCTTTTCTGAAGGTAGCAGTGGACTAGCTCACAGAAATGCAAGGGAGCACAAGGGTGAGCCAAGTGCATCATGGGGAACAGGCACCGTCAGCACCTCACTTCAAACCCTGTAGAAGAGGCCGTGTGAGTAGTGGGTCAGAGGAGGACTGCAGACAATGTGACTGAGTGATGCTGCCTCAATACAAGAATAGCAAGGAAGGCTCCCCTCCGCTCAGAGTCCGAGAAACAAGGGTGGGGGGGGGCTCCGAGGGGACACGGCAGCACTGTCAGGTGGGGCTGTGGCCAGTGGAGTGGGAATGGCTGTGGGTATTTGCTGTCCCGGCTGCCAGAACCACGCACCACACAGTAACTGTGGCGTAAGCACCTGGCGTTACTCCTCACAGCTCTGGAGGCTAATGTCCAAGGTCAGGGTGCTGCTGAGCCGGTTCCAGGAGAAGGGGGCAACCTTCCCTGCTTTCCTCCTCCTCTCACAGGGCACTATGTCAGCAGGCCCAGTCATTGTAGAAGACTCCAAATGCCATCCCCTGGAGGGCAGGGTTTGAATGGGGGGCGCGGTTTGCACAAACATCCGCTCCATAACAAAGGGTGACCAATTCTCATATTCAAGAGGGGCTTGATTGGTATCTGAGTTTTTAAACATCTGACACCTAATTGTTTACTGTTGGTAATATTTCAACTGAGAAAAACAAATAACAAAACCCCACTAGACCTGTCAAATAAAGCAGGTCCAAGGGTCAGGCTCAATCCACAGGTTGTGGGCTTGTCACCCAGACCCCAAAACATGGGCCCCCAGGCTGCCATGTGCTGGTGAGTGACCTTGGGGTCGGCGCCTCACTTTCCTCATCAGTACTAGCTGGAACCTTATGAAGTTGTCCTCTGATTGACAACGTTGTAAGGTCCCACCTAACAAAATGGAGACACGGTGCCCACCCGGTCGGCCCTCAGGGAGACCAGGCAGGTCACACGTTCAGCCAGTGCCCACAGCACGTGCCCACCAGACGCAGGTGTGGAGGGAGCGACACGCGCCCCGTAAACACGACCATGCATGTTTGTTGGCTACGGCTGATCTTTAGGGTCCTGAGTCGTCCTTTGAAAGAGCTGAGGAAATCTGTCAAGATTTATTTTTTGAAAAATGCTTTTCCGTGTTCATTTCCTCAGCTAAGAGAGTTTTTCTAAAACTGGAGCTCTCTTAGGGTGAGGTCTGGAGCTGGGGCGATGGCTGACTCAGAGCCCCACACTTTCCATCTGGCTGCCACGGGTCTCAAACGCACCTGCCTGTGAGGGCCAGGCGGCTGGTGTGAATCAGGGACGCCCGCCACAGGGGAGGCCAGAGGGGGGCCAGACTGGGGGTATTACCTCATTGAAAGTCACTCACGTTAATATGTGTGTGTGTGTGTGTGTGTGTGTGTGTATACATATATATCTCCTTCAATTCCATACAATTGAAGGTGCTCGTGGGAGCACATACCGGAAATGGTCACGCAGCAGTACACCCACTCCTCTCCCGTTCCCACACGAAACAGTCTGCACATCCCACCTGTAACCCCCTCCTCAAAAAGATGAAGGTGGAGAGGGCTGCTTGACCTGGAACTGCGAGGAAAGCCACCAGGGAAAAGCTGTTTAATTACCTGGGTGCCAGCCCAGACCAACGTTCAGCCAGAAATCTGATGTCAATATTGTGTCACTTGCCACCATCCCCGACTGAACCCTTTGTATTTTTAAAGACCATGAAACGGAACCTGTATTCCCTGTGCTAATCAGGCACAGAAGGTTCCTCTCCCGCCTGATTAATGGCACCAGCGGGCTGAGGCTGCGCCACTCGCAGAGATGCTCTCATTAGCACACAATTTTCACAACTCCGCAGGCCAGTGTTTGCAAACACTGGCCTGCCTGGTGCGACCAGAGACGAGGGCAGTGCCAGGAGGAAGGCCGCCCGCTCGCCTGTGCGGGGCAGTGTTTTCTCCTTTCTTGGTATCAGAGCCTAAGGACCAACGCTCTAATCGATGTTCACCAGGGAACTCAGCCAAGCGCAAGGACTCAGGGAGAGGTCAATTTCCAGTCCGCACCATGGGCCGGGCCGCCATTCTGCGGACAGGACTCCTCCATGAACTCATGGGGCACTTTCAAAGCAGCGAGCTCCGGCCCTGGCACCCCAGGCACCCAGTGTATTCTACTCGGAAGGCAGGGCACCTTTCGTCACAGGCAGCAAGAAACCAGCACACCTCCGCACAGAAGCCTCAGACCATTAGAAAAACATCGGCTACCAGCCTGGCTGCCATTTCAAAGGCCCCACGCAGGGAAGAGGGGCAGTGCTGGAAATTCACCTGGGAAATGTTGGGAAGTGCACCCCCAAACAGCACCCCCACCTTCAGAAGCAGAAACGGGCCCCTGTTATGTGACAGCTGCACTGTCAGAACGGATCAGACCCCCAGCCTCAGCACACCCTGGAGAGAGCTTCGAAGAAGGGAAACTCATTCATCCCAGCAGATCACAGACTCCGACCAGTGCTTCTCAATGACAAGTCCCGATGCCGTCCCGGGAGCCACAGCCTTGCTACGGTTTCTATCTTGCGTTTCCATTATGATGACAACATGTTAGAAGTAACGAAACTACATTCACCACCTGAAGACTCTGTGAAAACCAAGGGCTGCTTCATCATCCCAGCTCTCCACATCCAAGGAATGAACGACTCAGGCTGGAGGAGATTTGCTAGGACAATGTGGACTCACCAGCGACCAGGTGACGACACCGTAACGGCCACCTGCTTCAAGGTGCTACACAAGCAGGTGTTCCAGGCTGTGACCTGAGAACCACGGGGAGGAAGAGGTCAGTGGGCAGACACCCACGTGGCACACGCCAACACAAGACCTGCCACATGCCTCTGGGAGCAAAGGCTGGTCTCAGACAAGGCAGCAGCACTGCCCAGACAGCTGCGAACCGGAACCGCCCTGTAAGTGCTTAACACGTGAGTGTCTTTAACTTTTTACTCTTATAAAGAGGTATAAGAGTAAGGAACTTACGCTACTTTATTAATATGGAAATCATGTCAGTCGGTACCAGGGGGAGCGTGAGAACTTGCCTTGGGTTCACTACCTGAGCTGAGAGACTGTCGCTCTGACTGCCTGTGGGCTGCAAGAAACATGAGTCCCCCCTGTGATCGCAGTGTATGAAAGTATGAAACCACACAGCCCCACATTCGCTTGCAGACCTCAAATCTACATTGTTCCTTTGCAGACTTTCCCGAGCCCTTCAGGAACGCCAAAGCGCATGGCCCGAGTCTCCCTGTCGGTGCCTCCCATGGCTCCTGGTGCACCTGGGCTCAGGATATCTAGGACACAGGCCGCTGGCTGCCCAGTCATGGAAAAGGAGGAAGGATGTGCGGGCAGAGCGTGTCCCGTGGATGGTACTCACACGAAGAAGGGCATCAGCTGAACCAGAGTCTCCTTCTTGGGGCTGGCGGCAAACTCGGGGACGGCCTGGATGACTTTGTTCATGATGCTGCGCAGGTAGCTCTGCAGCTGCTTCCTCCGCTCCTCTACGAACTTGGCGTCCTGGGGAGACAGACAGGCGCTCTCTGTCAAAGCCTCCTCGCCTACCCCTCTCCCCAAGCATATACCGGCCCTTTGCCGCCAGACAGCTCACGTTTAACGAGTGATCACACATGCAAAGGGCGTCTCAGGCTTTACACATGTGATCACATTTAATGACAGGGACGATGCTCATGAAATCATGTGGGGGCGCAGGTCCAGCGAACTCCCTCAGTGTGTTCCCATAACCGAATGAAGTCTCAGCGACTCTCAGTGTTACTGAGTACCCGCCATGTGCCAGATGTGGTGCCAGCAAACACACAGTGTGGCCCTGGTGGAGTCCCAGGCCAGCCGGGGGGGTGGCACAGATAAAAGCAGTGATCACACAGGTGAGTGTGGAATTGTTAATCACACCAAGTGCCACCCTGGAGAGAGGGTGCTTAATTTTGCCTTCACAGTAATTTTCCTAAATAAAAACCTATTATCACTATTTAACAAAGATTTCATTGATAAATTCCACCTTCCCTTGAAAACCCGGAGACAGAATCCTCCCCAGTGTGGCCCCTACAGGCACAGGCCTGGGCCCTCCCCTCCATGCTCTGGGCCCCCTGCTCACCCCCTAACACCTCCCTGCCAGCTGCCCAGGCATGCACCCTTGCAGTCGCTGGGGTCGGAACTTGGACCTGTCATCATCTGCTGTCCCTATCTTAAAATTACTGATAATTTTAGAGCACAGAGCCCCCATTTTCCTGTTGCCCTGGGCCCCACAGATCCTGTAGCCCGTCCTACAGGTACAGGGGCAGGGAAGGCTTTCTCCAGTGAGGCTCTCACTGCACCGGAGGCCAAGGGGGGCAACAGAGCAGAGAGGGAGGCTGAAGGGAGGGTCGTTCATTCCACAAGAATAGGCGGAGTGCACTATGATCAATCTCCATGTCAAATTGTGGCCAAGAGAGGACTGGGCGGCGCATCCACAGGGCCCACAGATGGACTGGGGCCTCACCCGCCCCACACCCTGGGTCAGCACAGAGCCGGCCCACAGGACCCAGTGACAGCTGCTGGGTGAGGCCCTGCCCAGGATGGCCTGGTCTCTGAGAGTCCCCCAAGGCCCTGCCAAGGACCCAGCATGGCAGGGAGATTCTTTAAAAAGTGCCAGATTTAGCAAATAAAGACACAGGATGCCCAGTGACATTTGAATTATGATAAGCAGAGAGTCATTTTTCGGTTTTCATAATTCAATATTCAATAATTCATAATTCAATAATTTTTCATTGTTCCACCTTGCACCACACAATAGAACCTTTCCATGCAATATTTGGGACACACTAAAACTAGGGAATTATTCATTGTTTATCTAAAATGAAATATCACTGGCTGCCCTGCTTTCACCTGGCCGCCCCCTGAGCCCAGGCGGGAGGAAGAAACGCAGGGCAGGAACCAGGCCATTCAAGGTCACAGCAAGGCCTCCAGCCCCAAGCCACTCCCTGGTGATGCCTCTTTGGGACCTTCCCTCTGGCCCCTCCCCACTCCCACCTTCTCCCCCCCTCCCCCAAGTGGCAGCCATGGGACACTGTGAGGGCTGCTCCCCTCACTCAGGCACAGTCCCAGGCAGGAGGGGGGGGGGGGCCTGGCAGGAGGTGTGGATGCTCAGAATGGGCAGAGTGGAGGCACAGCCAGGAGAGCCACAGGCCCTCGCTCAGCCCACACTGGGGCCCTGGCCTGGTTCCGGGGCCTGAATGCCAGGCCCATCCTGACCGCTGCCTGGAATGAGCTCCCGGTTCATCATGTGCCTCCTCTACTCGATGGTAAGTCTCAGGAAGGCGGGACCTTAGTTGTCTTGTTCACCCCTACACTGCAGAGCCGAGCACTGTGTTCAGAGCCACGAGCCCCTGCATTTGTTGCAAGAACTGATAAATGTGGGGGCAGATTTAGGGGAACAGAGGCAGCCACCAGGAGAACAGCTTGCAGGCTGTTGGCAAGTCCAGACAAGAGATGGCAAAGACGCCCACCATGGACTGGGAGGGAGAGAAGGTTGGCCTGTGGACCAGCTCCCTGGTCTCAAATCCTCTGGGCAGGGAGCTAAGGGCAGAAGACCAGTAATACGTGAGCAAAGAGAGAAAGCTGGTCCCTCAGAGACCCCATTTGTCACACGGGGCTCAGGAGGAGAGCAGCATTTGGTAGGGGTCTGTCCCACTGGGTGGTGTGCAGCGCTGAGAGAGCCATCGGCGTTTGTGAGATTTTTGCTTGGGCTCCTGGGGCTGCAGCTGAAATAGCACAAGAAGCGATGGGACTGAGGGAAGCCCAGCTCGGGGAACTTGCCAGGCCCTCTGTGACTGCTTAGAGGTCCTCGCTGCCGTGGCCTGCTGCCGTTCTGTGCGGCGTTCCCACCACAATATTTCTGTCCGTTATGGTTTACAGATAGTAACAGAGAGCATAGGAGTCTTCACCTGACAAAAGAACATGCAGGACTATTTTAATGGAAGTATATTTTTCCCCTCCAAAAAGGTTAATTTTATTTTGAGCTTCAAGAAGATGAAGACACCATCATATTAAGAATAACTATTTTTGAAACAGCAGGATGTTGTGAAGAAGACGACAAGCTATGGTTTCCAGGACAAGTGCTCAGGTCCCAGCCCCTGCACTATTACAACTTTTGTGTCCGGCCCAGGGCATCTTCTCAACCAGGTGCCCTTCTCCAAGGGGGCCTCCCCAGGAGCCACCCTTCACGTGGGCTGCAGGTGGGCACAGGGACCACATCCCCAGACTTCCTACTTCCATCTAAGAAAAACATGGTTTTCCTAAAATAAGCAGAAGGCCCCTCCTTCAGGAGCAGCAAGCAGCTTCAGAGTCAGCGGATGGAAAGCATGTCACTGGCTAGAGCGCCCGGAACACTGTCGAGGCCTCGGGAGCCAGGCAGAAGGCCCCTGGCTATGAGATTCCCTCCCATGCCCAGTTCTGATGAGAAGGGGCACAAGGGAAGACAAGATTTCCCAGCATCCACAGTGGCGTGGGAGCCACAAACCAGGTGTGGCCTGGGCGACGTGAATGGGGGTGAGGCAGCCACGTCCAGGCGCAGCCACAACAAGGAACATGTTCGGAACCCCCTTCCCTCCCCAGCAACGTGTGGAGGCTGCATGTGGAGAAGGCAGAACCACTGGAAAGGAGGGTGACCAAAGGCACCCGGTCTGCCTGGGGCTGTGGCATGAATGAGAAGTGCCTCCAGGGCTGACAGCCAGGTCCAGGTTTACGCCACTGCATGAGGGGCACTTGTGCTAATTATGCTGATGCACAGCCACTCATCCGTGCGGCTGCACATGCTGCAGGGCCCTGTGCACGCAGCATGTCTGAGAGAATGCACGGAGCAGAGGATGCAGCCCTGCCTGCAGGAGCAGAGTCCAGCAGAGAGGAGACAAAAGCTGGGGCAGGGATACAGAGGGACCAGTGCTCCGGCGGAGCAGGTGTGGGTGACCCTGAGGAGGGAGGAGACTCCGCCTGGGAGGCAGTGATGTTGAGGGTAAGGCCTGCAGGCTGAGAGGCAGGAAATACGTGGGTTAAAGTCCTAAATGTAAGACTGGAAACCACAAAAACCCCAGAGGGAAATGGGCAGTAAAATCTTGGACATTTCTTGTTGCGATGTTTTTTTCTGATATGTCTCCTCGGGCAGGGAGACAAAGAAGAAAACAAGTGGGACTACAACCAGCTAAACAGCTTGCACAGCAAAGGGAACCATGAACAGAATGAAAAGATAACCCATTGCACAGGAGAACATATTTGCCAATGATACATCTGATAAGGGCTTAATATTCAGAATTTATAAAGAACTCATACAACTCAACACAAAAAACCCCCAAACAATCCAGTTAAAAAATGGGCAAAGGACCTGAATAGATATTTCTCCAAAGAGAACATACAGATGCCCAACAGACATAGGAAAAGATGCTCAACGTATCTAACCATCAGAGAGATGCAAATTAAAACCATAATGAAGTATCACCTCACACCTGTCAGAATGGCTGTCATCAACAATCAGTGTTGCTGAGAATGGAGAAAAGGGAACCCCCATGCACTGCTGGTGGGAATGCAGACCAGTATAGCCACTGGGGAAAACAGTTTGGAGTTTCCTCAGATAATTAAAAATGGAACTGCCGTTGGACCCAGCTATCCCACTTCTGAGAATATATCCAAAGAAACCCGAAACATCATTTCAAAAGAATATATGCATCCTTATGTTCATTGCAGCATTATTTACAACTAGAGGCCCGGTGCATGAAATTCGTGCACTGGGGAGGGGAGTGGTCCCTCAGCCCAGCCTGTGCCTTCTCGTAGTCCGGGAGCCCTTGGGGGATGTCTGACTGACAGTAAACTGGCAGTGGAACATCCTTAGCGCTGTGGAGGCGGAAGAGGCTCCTGCCACCACCACTGTGCTTGCCAGCTGTGAGCCCAGCTTCTGGCTGAGCGGCATTCCCCCTGTGGGAGTGCACTGACCACCAGGGGGCAGCTCCTGCATTGAATGTCTGCCCACTGGTGGTCACTGCATACCATAGCAACCAGTCATTCTACCGTTCGGTTGATTTGTATATTAGCCTTTTATTATATAGGACAGCCAAGATTTGTAAGGAGCCCAAGTGCCCGTCAGTAGATGAGTGGATTAAAAAGCTGTGGTAGCTCGGTGTGACTCAGTGGTTAAACTGCTGCCCTCTATTTAGTGTAGAACAAACTGTGTGGTTGAAGGCAAAGAAACCATGAACCTCACCTTCCTCACGGGGAACAGAAAGTCCCGAGGCTCTGAGAACATCCTCCTAAGAGTGGCACAGAGAGCAGCAGCAGGAATGAGAGTAAAGTAATGACAGTAATGGTAACAGCCAGCATGCTAACCACAGGCCACTCTCTCTTCAGCGTTGCTCCTGTTACCTGGGTTCATCCCCTGGACAACTTTCGAAGGAGGGTCTGTTACCGTCTCCATCTCCCAGGTGAGGAATTGGAGGTGCGGGGAGCAGGAACACTCACCCAAGCATGGATCCGACAAATTAGAGACCTGGCATACAAACCAGGTCCTCCGCTCCATCCACGGCATGGGCCACTATCCCCCAGGGAGGCAGGGGCACTGGAAACCTGCCTCCCTTGCCATGTCTGAGACAGGACTTCCCATCCAGCACACATGAGCTGTATGAGATACACAAGTATAGCCTGTGATGGGAAGACAGAGCGCTGACTCAAGAGGACATCACAGACCCCATCCTCACCACTTTTCCCATGAAAAAGGCCATAGGGCTCAGCGACACTAAATTCTAACATGCTCTTCCTGTGGTCCAGACACCTTCCTCTTCCTGCTCAGCCTGTCCCAGGTGATCCCCACTGCTTACAGGCCTTACTCAAAAATGGGTGTAACAGAGCAGGCCCCCAGGACTGAGCAGTTCAAGGGGACACACCAGGTGATGGAGTTGAAGCCTGGATAGCCGCACACATGGTATTCGTGCGGTGTTAACTGTCAGAGCAGGACCCACCTGCAGTGAGGTTGGACCCCCAAACCTTCACTGTGAACACAGGTCTTTGTTTTAGGAAAGGAACAGAGCGTCCATGAGGGGTTTGAGGTACGTTTACTCTCCCCCCGACGAGGACAGCGAAAATACCCTTTATTTCGAACTTGCTGTGGGCCAAGCACTATGTGAAATGTTGATTGGCATTACTTTATGAACTACATACTAATATCGCCATTTTGCAGGTGAAAAAATTGAGGCTCCAAGCAATTAAATGCTTTCTCTACAGGGACCCAGTTGGCGATTAAGAGCTTAGATTTCTAGACGTGTCCGTTGGATTCGGCTCATAACCATGGTGAGGTCTGACTCTGAGGATCAAAAACCACAGGAGACCTACAGCTTTGCTAAAAACAGAAGTAAAAAACCAACAGGTCCTGCAGGTCACAGAGTGTGAACAAAACTCCGTAATTCTGAAAACCTCCTCTTGGCCCAGCAGTGTTTATGGCTGGATGAGCTCCTGTCTTTATAGCAACAGAACCCCGTCCGTGGGAGGGTGGAGTGCGTGTGGAGCTTCCTGGCAGCCTCATTTATTAAACGGGCAGGATTCCGCGGCCTGTCCCCCACGGGGGGAGCAGGTCTAAGATGCCTCTTCTGCCTCCACGGGGCCGGCACGGGCTGGGCCTCGGCAGGACACAACCAAGGGTTTTGTGGCAGGAGAGCAGCAAGCTCAGGCGCAGCTCAAGCCTATGTTTCTGTTACTGACTGTGCAGCCACGGAATCTGCAGACTGGACCTCTGGGAGGAGGGAAGGCTGGCTGGCTCAGGCACCTTTGGGAAGGAGTCAGGTAGGAAACAAGACACTGCCCATGTGCAAAGGTGCCCCGAGGAGTTGCAGACCCCCAAGCTAGAAGGAGCAGAGGGAGACTCGGGCAAAGGAGGGGCAGCTTGGACAGGGCCAGCCGCTGCTTCAATCCCAGAAACGCTGCCAGGTCACCTGGATGATGTGACCTCTCAGGGTAAGACACTGAACGTAACTGTAAAAACACGGACGATCAGGTGGATCAAAGAAAACAAGAGTGCAGGCCACCGCAGCCACCAATTTGAGGCGTCTTATTCCGTGCTCCTCGCCCCAGAACGCCTTCCACAAGCTCATGGAGGCAGGCTTGGGGTTGGGATTCTGTAGGAAAGCAGTGCGGTGCCTCCCAGAGCCACCCAGAGCTGCTCCCTGCACCTCCAGGTCCTCGTCAGAACCAGACAGATGTGAGTGCCCATTTCAGAGGATTGCTGTGCCAAGTCATGCTTGTAAAGCAAAAACTGGGCTGTTCCCAGCCCCTAGTAAACACTCAATGCAAACACACAACAAATCTCCTTTCCAGAAGCAAGCACAATTCAGCTTCCTTCGGCCTTTAAGACGACCATCTTTTTCAGGAAGCCGGCAATATTTGGTGAAAATAAATATAGTGGACCACACGAACCAGCAATTCCATCCAGAGTGTCCCAGAGGACTTCTCCCACTGGAGCGGGAGGCCACACACAGGAGACTGTGTGCTGTTCTGGCATGGTGGGGGCCAGCAGCCACTTGGGAAGGGACCGTGAAATGTGGTGGACGCACACCTGAAATGTAGCTAACAGTTACAGAAGCAAAGTATAGGCGCACAGCCACGTGAGTGGAGCCGAGAGAAAAAACACTACCGCGCAAGGCCACCTAAGTACATTAAAAACACAACAGCACAACGCATTCTAGAGGAAACAAGCCCCTGGCACAGCTGCTGTGGTGGGAGAACAGGAGACTGAGGATGAGAGAGAAACACAGAGCCGAGGCCTCAGTGACCGAGAGGCCTGTGTCTCAGGAGCTGAGGTCCAAAGAGGGAAAGGAAAGGGAGAGAGGTGGTGCTTCCCGTGGGCACCACCATCATTGAGCCGCCCCCACTCAGGGCTGGTGGGCTGAGAGATGTGGAGGACAGATGTGCACTCCATCAGACACAAAAACCCCGAGGGGTCTGGTGCGGACGTGTTCTGCCCTGGCAAAGCTCCAAGTGCAAGTCCAGGGCTGAGACTGAGCTGTGCCACGGCAGGGAAGTGCAGGGTGCTCCCTGTCCTCAGGTCCCAGTCTCCCCAGGCGCCCTGGACCCCACTCCCTTTCCCTCCCTACGCACATGTCCTGGCTGTGCTGGTCCTGGACCCGCACACTGACTGCAGGGCTGACAGATGGCTCGCACTTGCCAGCCCTCATTAGAGACAGGCGAGCTCCCTCATTTCACAGTCTATTGAGAACGTGATGGTCATACAGGGTCTGCTTTAGAGGTTCTCGAAGGTTTTAATGGCAGTGGCGGCAGCGTTATGTGCCACCACCATCTAGAACTGTCCTGATTGTCACCATGTGATCAGTATGCATTCTGCATGCAGACGCCACAGGCTGAAATGGCAGGATGGGTGAAGGGTGGCAGAATCATGGCAGAATGTTAGCACCAGCCAATGCGTGTTGGCTGCCAGGAACTGAGTGCAGGCTCTTACGAGTATTACTTCTAACACTAGTAACATTCCAAAGATAAAGCTCGAAGAGGTAAGTACTATGGCCCAAATCACACAGTGGAGGAGGGGCCGAGCCAGGAGAGGGCTGTCCCAGAGCCCACCTCCCTCCCTCTGCACAGCCAGCATGCCCGGGGAGGCCCTGGCAAAGTGGGGTAAGGCTGGGAGGAGCAAGCCGGTTTCAAAGCCAAGACAGAGGAGGTGGGAGGCCTTTGCATCCCTCCCTAAGGCAAGTGGACAGGTACACACACCCCAGAGCCACACCCACAGGGCAATACCAAGCCCCTGTTCTCCCAGGGCTGGAGTGAAGGCGCAGGATGGATGAGACCCAGAATGTTCCAGAAGACCCTGAAAATGGGGTAGCGGGGAGGAGGTCTGTAGCCACAGTGCCAGCTCCTCCTGCTGTCCCGGGGAAATGGGGAAGCGGCAAATCTGCATTGTGAGGTCTCAACTCTCAAATCAGTTGGCAGCTAATTTAAATGCTTAAACATCATGGTACAGACTAAAGAAAATATATCTAAAGGCCACCCAGGAGCAACAGGAAAATAGGCAGGTCATTAAAAAACTGGCCTCTGCAAGCGGCTCCCCTCCACCATGGAGTTTGTGCTACTGAGAGGGTATGAGAGCTCCCTGCTTCCAAAGGCCACACACTATCTAAGAAACAACCCAGACACCTGCTCGCCCCAGCACACCCACCGAGCCTCAACCTTTATAAGTTTGTAAGTGCTGTAGACTGGACGCCCAGCACACCCACCGAGCCTCAACCTTTATAAGTTTGTAAGTGCTGTGGACTGGACGCCCAGCACACCCACC
>PVJC01032655.1:0-19806 GCA_004026665.1 Murina feae
GGGAGTTTACACAGTGTTTTTATAAATTTACCATCAAAAGGAAAACACGTAAGTGGGTTACATGAAATTCATTGGTGATAGATGAAGGAGGTGGGATAAAGCAAAGCGGGGAAATCCCTGGGATTGGATAAAAAGCAAAATGACGTACAGATACCCAGGTGAGTGTAGGATCAATTAACATGATAATGAAGGACATTTGCTTGTGGTATCTGTCCTGGCGCCCAGCACATTTGGCTCAGTAAAGATCAAAGGTGATTCCTGTCAGGGAAAACACTGGCCCAGGATGTGGCCACCCACCATAACCTGTTTGTAGATAAATATCTAATTTTCAGACCATCTTTGTGATCACTCTAGGTCTCTGAGCCTGTGGGAATGCCATGCAGGCCTCCGCTGAACCTTTTCAGGCTAGCATGTGGCTCCTTTTGTCCACAGGCCCTATGTGCTGGGGCTTTGAAACCTCAACCAAAGGCTTGGCCTGACGCCAGCACTGATAACTTCGTCTGGAGAAGGTTTAATGGCCAGGTTTGACTCCGGTCAAGGGCATGTACCTTAGTTGAGGACACAACCATGGTGGGGAGTGTGCAGGAGGCAGCTGATCGGTGTTTCTAACTCTATCTCTTTCCCTCCCTTTCTGTAAAAAGTCAATACAATATATTTTTTTAAAAATGAAGAACTTTCTATCTGTTAACTTAAAGATTTCCTGAAAATTGGATGTGGAGGCGACTATTTTATTTTCACACCCAATAGCTCAGTTTGGTCCCAGAAGTACCACAGGAAAGCATTGTAAAAACCATCACTTTCAACCTTAACTCTGGTAGATTACATTCATTTCACAAAAGTTATGCTACTAAAAGGAAACTTCAGAAACATAGTTCAGATGTTCCTTAAGGAGGACAAGTTAGCATTTAATTGTTGGGTGGTGTTTAGTATAGACAATATCGGGTCCTTGTAAAAGAATTCTTTTCTCTGCCTTTATTGTCCTGCTTCTCTCCCTCTTGTACTTCTGTTCTTCCTCCCATCCTTCTCTCACCTCTGTTCCCCCTTCCCTTGCTTTTAACAAATGATGGAGCACTTATGATATGCAAGATATTACGTTGGAGACGAAAAAGAGAGGAAAGATGTGCTAATAATGAGGCCCTCAAACCACTGGGGTGGAGGATCTTGAACAAAAGAGGTTTGATGAAGTTTATCCTCCAAAGGCAAGGGGAGAAGGGAGGTCAGAAGAGAATGTTCTGGCCAGAAAGAAGACGAGATAGGAGGCAAGGAAGCTGAAGGTCACACACTTCGCTCAGGATTTGGGAGTGGCAGGAATGCTTGGTGTGGAGGAGGTTGGCACTGGGTTAGCGCTGTTTAAAGAACCGGGATCCAGTCTCCGGTTTAGCAGGGCTGAGGGGGTGGGGTACAGCAGGTGGGGAAACCAAAGAATTTACTGTGATCTGCAAAATAAGCCAGAGTGGGTGGGGAGGCAAGAACTTCCCCTTCCTTGAGTTGAAGATAAGCCTCTTCATTCTGGGCTTGCTCCTAAATTCCCCTTCTTTCTTCTCTGGAAGACAAGGCGAATACTTTATGCAGCTGCCAAAAAGCATTGACTGATCTCATGTGGATTCATGAGCTGATCATGCCATGTGGGTGCTCCTTGGCTATTTCATATGTACACATGCTCTCTCCCTCAAAATAGTTTGTGTGCTTGCAATCCCACATCGCCCACATTTTGTTCTTCAGAGGAAACATTCAGTGGCTGTGGCTGGATGAATTCTCATCCCTAGTCTCTGCAACTAAAGCCCACCAGGTCTCTAGGCCATCTTGATGCCCCACCTTGTCTGAGACTAGAGCCTCAGACTAGAGACCGGATTGAAAAATCAAAAAAGTCCCGTTTAAAAAAAAAAAAAAGTCCCGTTTGCTTTGAGAACCAGGAAAGCAGGTATTACGTCGTATTCATCTTCTCTTCTTGGTACCTCCCACAGTGTATGGCACATACACTAATTTACAGATGGACGGGTGGAGGTAATGGGGAAGGAGAGTCAAGTCCACAGCACACTACCCAGTGCCTGCAAAATTATTTCTGCAGCAAAGACACACTTTTTCCTCCTCCTGTTTCCCATAGTATACCTTTCCAACCCTGTCGAAACAGGTGAGTGTTGGGAGAGCTGATGTGTGGGTAGGGCAAGTGGATGAGGGTGTGACTGGGTGGGGGGAAGAACTGAACATTGTACATCAGTTCCTACTGACCATTCAGTGTCATGAAACTATCCATGTCTGATGACTTAGGGCAACTCTCCCACCTATTTCTGAGTTTCATCTTGGTTAAAGTTTGAAATCTTTAACTTTTATTCATTTGATTCAGCCACTTCATGTATAATCTGCTGAAATTTTGACAACCTGACATTAATATTTCTACTTTATGTGGGTTTGACGTTGGCTTTTGCAAAATTGTTCATACATGATGTACAAACCTTCCTGTTATGGGGCTTTACATGTTTTCTCGCTTCTTTGGACAATATTACAAAACATGTTATGATGAAAATATTTGTGAAGAGGTAGCATGGGTTTTAAAAAATGAGAGTTAATTAAAGTGATTTAATTGGACCAGAAAAATGGAAACCCAGTTCTAGATCCTTTAAATTAAAAAACAACTGATTTAAGGTAATCACTTTAATACTGGGCAATGCAGCTATGATAGATAGGAATTTATTGCCAAGGGCACCCTGACTGGTGAGATCTGTCAATTGCATGATTCTTGTCAAGTGTAGAAATTGATAACCCTGTGACCTAGAAGCTATTAACTCTCCATTACTAACGTACCTCCACACAAATATTTTATAATCTGTGATGTGAGAATTATTTGTTTTGTTATTTTTAATTTTAAACAGCTTTGGAGGGGAGAATCATAACCCCAATTTTTTTGGAGTGAGAAAAATCCCCCAAAATTGCCACTGGGGGGCGATGGAAGTTCAGAAATTGTCTTGCTAGTCCCTGAGGCAACCTAGCACTTCAGCTGGTTTATTTATTCAACTGGAATTTGGATGTGCAAACGACCAAACTCATAGAAATTTCTGCATGAGGAACATAGTCCTGGGAAAAACCTACCCAAGATGGAATTAGCACCTTGGCGTACTGCCTTAACACAAAGAGCTGTCCTTCCTGGAGCGTTTTAAGAATTGACTTTAGTTCCCATCAGTGTGGGAATCGAGTTAAACTGCAAAGAAATGAGACAACAAAGAAGGGTGCCTATTTATCATTAGCTGCAAACACGAGTAAGTGCACAGGCCCAGCGTCATTAAGGCACCTCCCAGCCACTTGGATCAGAGTTTTGGCTGGTAGGGATAGGCCTCAATCAGGAACTTTCCAGGAAACGGAGGGAGGATGGAGGGTTTATCTTAGGAAACTCTGAGTCGTGGCTAATACTTCAGGTGACAGTTGAAGAATCTAGTGAGGCAGAGTTAGACAGGTTTAGAAAGGTACACTTTTAGAAGACGAAGAAGAAATACATGTCTTCATTGAAGGGCTAATTTTGCCATCACTTGGTGGTGTGCGGTAGGGTTTGCTTCTCCTTGATCACCTCTGCAGAGCTTGGGCCCACTGGTAGGGTTGGGGTTCCAGACTTTGGCCAGCTCACGACATCAAGCATTATCAGTGCTGGGAGTCCAGTCACTCATCCTCCTTGGTCTTCTTTTCTTTCCCAAGATTGATTCCACCCAAGTGTCAACAGCAGCACAAGGATTTTGTCTTGCTTTGGCTCCAAAGAACAGGGAGATGTGGGACTTAAGAAAGCAAGCCCATGATGTATGTGTGTGCATAACCGAAAGCATAATTAGATCCAAGGATTCCTGTTGCATTCCATGTCCCGTGGGCTCTCCATTTCTAAAGCCCTCCAACCTGGCAGAGGGATGGCCCGGGAGTTCTAAGATTGTAACTAGGATGTGGACTCTTGGATCCCAATGCCCAGTGCCTCCTGGCTTCTAGAAGCTGCTGTTGCATGTTTCTGAGGACACTCAGAAAATCTGGAAGTATGTCATATTAGCGAAGACATCTGGGCCTTTGAGTGAGAAGCCCAATTTGAATTCAGTAAGCAGAGAAAGCAATATATTGGTTCACATTCCCAGGAAGTTCGGGGGTAGGCAGGCCATCAGGAATGGCTGCCTCTGGGGCCTCTGCCTCTCTCTCAGCCCAGTGTCCCTCTGTGTGATGTCCTCTCTCCACACTTCTTTAACATTCTGGGGAGTTAGCCCCTGTGGGGTCACATATTCTCGCTCAGCTCAGTTACTGTGTCTGGGGGTAGAATGGGGCAATAGGATTTGCAGCACCTGGGGCTTGTAACTGACAGCCCCCCCTGGGGCCACATGAAAGCGGAGAGAGGATGTTCCTCAGGGGAACTGCTGCTGGACACACTAAGCAGCATGAATCTACACGCAAATGATTTGTCTGTATGGACAGGGAGATCAGGAAGCCAGGTCATGGTAAGGGACCCGCTAGCCAGTAGTAAAATGAATTCCAATTGTAGTCTGGCTTCCTTAAATTCTACCTTAGGCCTAATGAACGTGCTTCGTATTCTTGGTGTAAATAATTTGGGTAGTGGCTCACTAATCACATTCCAGTTGCTGAATAGACATTTGTGGCTAATCACTTTGGTAATGGATAGCCCAGATCTAGGGCAGGGTTCTCCCATTTTAACTTGGGTGCACACACATCACTGGGCGATTTGGTTCAAATCTAGGTCTGGGGTGGAGCTGAAGAATCTGCATTTCTAACAAGCCCCCAGGCGATGCTAATGATGCTGGTCCAGGTATTGCACCTTGAGCAGCAAGGGACTAGAGTAAACTTGAATCAGTGGTATTCCATTCTCTCACTTCAAAGGCTAGGAACTGTGTGTGTTCCTGTAAATATATATAAAATACATAGGTATGCATACATACACACATGTGCATGAGTATGTATCTGAATATATATGTCAGAACTTGTCTAGGCACATAGGCAAGCTTTGCAAATATAAAGAGCACTTCAGTGCTACCTGTGTTACTTGTCATCTTCACTTCATCGTCGGTTCACCTTAGTCTTCTTTGGTTCACTGGAACTAAACAACAGTATGTTTAATCTTGATTTCTGTCCCCATATTCATTTGTTTGCTTTTTTAAATGTGCACCGTAGGTCCTTGCATTGTGTTTCAATGTTTGAAGGTATTTAAAAGTATTTGATGACTCGGGCTGTCTGTGGTTTTGCTTACAGTGTAAATAAATCCCAGTTCCACTTGATTTCCTTGCACTTGTGGGTGGAAATCTTGTGTCCCAGTGTTTGTGGTTCTTTCTATAGATGCTTTTTCATTCTTCTTTAGACATCAGTTTGGAAAGGTTATGAATTACTTCTGAAGTGTTTCAACATTTATCCAATTCATCTGGCTCCTCCAAGCCAACCCTGATGTAACTTCTAAGCCAGGTTTAAAAAAAAAGAAAATCAGAAAAAAAGCCCAACACCAAAAATTAAAATTGACTGAGTTCTTTTTGAAAATTTATAATCTGAGAAAGTTGTGTGAGTATAAATAGCAACCAAAATCATAGTGAAATTGAAGAAATTTGTCATACTTTTCCCATTATTGTCCTTTAATGCCCTTTAATGTCATTTAGGGAACAAGATTTTTGTGGGCAAATACCATTATTTTTAACAGTTATTGAAGTCAGACAAAGGAAGGTATTAAGGACATAGCTATTAAAAACTTTTGAGAAACGCACAGAATTATCCACTAAAATTTAAGGAAATTAAATGAGGCATAACACCGTGTATATCAAAGCAAGATGAAGAGAAAAAATGCTGATTTGTACTTTAATCTTAATTTTAATTTTAGTATCTATTATTGGCCATGTGAGGTGGGAAAATTGTATTTCATTTTTATATACTTACTAGGGGCCCAGTGCACAAAAATTTGTGCACTCGGGAGGGTCCCTCAACCCGGCCTGTGCCCTCTCACAGTCTGGGACCCCTCGGGGGATGTCCACCTGCTGGCATGCCTGGCCAGCTTGAGTGAGGGGCTGATGGCTGTTTGCAGGCTGGCCACATCCCCTTTAGGGGGTCCTGCTGGGGTACCTGGCCAGCTTGGGTGAGTGGCTGATGGCTGTTTGCAGCGAGGCTGGCTGGAATTTATTTAACTTCTAAAGTTAAAACTTTGTTGCTTTAACTGGAGCCCAGGTTGGGTTGCCCCTGACAACCCAGGCTCCCAGCGCTTCCTTGAGCCTAAGACTGGAAGCAGGTCTCTGGGGTTTATTTATTTTCTGTAATTGAAACTTTGTTGCCTGGAGTGGAGGCCATAGCTGGTCTAGGCAGACAGGAACCTTAGCTTCCTGCATTGCCGGGCAGCTCCATGGCTGCTGGACGCCATCTTGGCTGTGTTAATTTGCATATAGCCGCTCTGATTGGCTGGTGGGTGTGGCTTGGGTGGTGGGTGTGGCTTAGGTGTAATGGAGTGAAGGTCAATTTGCATATTACTCTTTTATTAGATTAGATTCTATGTATGGTTATAGATCCAAATAATTATAAGATCTTATATCATCCATGAAAACAGTTCTTAATTTAAAAACTTGATTCACTGGTCTTGATTCTAGAGAAGTCAAATTCCCAAAGGAAATCAAACTGGAGCTCAATATTAAATGAATAGTCTATTTTATTTGTTTTAACTTCTTGGGTATCTCTGAATGAAGTTTGGGGTATAAGACTTTTGTATTTGCTGTGGATCAAACTGCATTATAGCAACACTAAGTCCTGGCCGGTGTGGCTCAGTTGCTTGGAGTGTTGTCCCCTATATCAAAAGGTGGTGGGTTTGATTCCCAGTCAGGGCACATACCTAAGTTTTGGGTTCAGTCCTTGGTTGGGGCACATGCAGGAGGCAACCAATGAATGTTTCTTTCTGTCTTTCTCTCATTCTTTCTCTCCCTTCCTCTAAAAATTAATAATAATAATAGCAACAATAATAGCTAACATTTATTAACTGATCAATTTATGTCAGGGTCTTATTAATTTATTTGCATCATTTTATTTAATTCTTATTAACAGCTTTATGACATAGGTACTGTCAAAATCTAATTTTTAAAGAGCTAAAAATACGAAACTCTGGGCCATCTGTCTGTCCTCTTTGGAGAAGTATCTATTCAGGTTTTTTGCCATTTTTAAATTGGATTGTTTGCTTTTTCTTTTGTTGAGTTGTATGAGTTCTTTATCTATTTGGGGAATTAAACCCTTATCAGATGTCTCAATGGTGAATATATTCTTCCATACCGTGGGCTCCCTTTTCATTTTAAGGATGATTTCTTTTTCTGTGCAGATGTGTTTTTTTTTTACTTTGATTCAGCCTTATCAATGGAATAGAAAGATGAAAAAAATTATTGCATAAAAGCCCACAAATCTCATACAACTACAGAATGAAAACATGTTAAGAATTTATTCAAATTATCAATGATGGGAACCATGACAGGGTTAAACTGATTCCAAGAGCATTTTGAGGAGCTTGGCATTTGTAGGCCTTTTAAGGAGAGAAAAATTTTGCAATAAATTTCTAAGATAAATGAAAAACTGGTTGATGTCCTACAGAGCAACAAAGCCACAGCCTTTTGAGTTATCTTTTCTACTAGACAGGAATCTATGGATTAACATGTAACTTCAGAGCATCTGAATTCTAACCAAATAAAAAATAGAAAGTCAAACACAATTATGTTTCCTGGATAATTAAATAACTTTTAGGCAGGTAGGTTAGTGCCCCAGTTAGTTTTTGAAATGTCATGCCACAGCCCATTTCACCTCATTCAAAGTTTGAAATAATTTTCTTAACAAAATTCTAATTATCCACATTTTCCAATGAGGAAATCAGTACTTAGAGATGTTAAATAACATGATAAGGTAATCACATTAAGGGCAGAGCAAAACTGGAACCCAAGTCCTTCTGACACTTAAACACACTCTCTTCTATTTGTTGAAATCCATTTTGTCCTGTAAAATTCTTTTATTTATTTATTTTGTAAGAGAGAGAGATTTGGAAACTGGTCTTTTAATCTGGGTATTTTGGGGCCTTTTATTGACAAAGTTTACTCAGATGATATTAACATTTTAACCACTTTTTCCTTTTTATAAAAATATCTCATTATCCCTTACTCATTAAAATATCTCTCATTAAGGGAGAAGTCTTCTCTCTTGGTTTCATAGGAATTGGGGGTAGGGCTTGCACTGAACCATCACACATATTATCTTCATCTTTGACCACCAGCACACATTTGAGAACTAGCTGGTTAGGGGAGTTAGACTTTGAAGTCCTTAAATAGGCTTTTCCTTGGTACAAAGCAAAATGTGTGCATGCAGAATCTAAATCCATGAGCCTCAGTCTGTAATCAACTCAGTTACCCATATTAGATCAAAGAGAGTTAATACATGCCTTTTAGGTGTAATTTGAATGAAGATATTCTCTCTCAAATCTACTGGATTTGAAAGCATGAGGGAGAGGGAGAGATATTACATTAATTGAAGACAAAGTTAAATTTTGTACTGATTAAGAGGACCAAGGACTAGATTTTAAAGTTAAAATGTGGGGTGGAAGTGGGAGGAGTGTAGGGATATGGGAACGTAACAGCATCGGTGGACTCTGATCCCCTCTTGGTACTCCCAATTCTAATCTGTTTGTCTCACTTGAGTCAGGGAGCGCCTAGTAGTGGGTGACTGATGCAGGTGAGGCCTTAGGCTCTGTTAAGGGTCCTAGCAGTTGGAGTGACCTGGACTGAATACTGCACAGAGGGGATCACCTGACTACGACTAGAAGGTGGCAGATCCCAGCTTGGTGTGGAGGATGAATGATGACCCTACTTGACTGTGCTTCTGTGATTCTGATGAGTATTAGGAGAAGAAAGCTATAAAAACTAACAATGGTCATGTGACCAATTGTAGAAATGAGGATTTTAATAGGCATACATATTTTCTTCTGGTTTGATATAGGTATATCTATGCATATTCATAAAAGTTATCCTTTTCTCCTCTGCCTATTATCCTATATAATAAAAGGGTAATATGCAAATTTATCCTAATAGCAGAATGACTGGGAATGACTGGTCACTGTGACACACACTGACCACCAAGGGGCAGACGCTCAATGCAGAAGCTGCCCCCTGGTGGTCAGTGTGCTCCCACAGGGGGAGCTCTGCTCAGCCACAAGCCAGGCTGATGGCTGCCAGTATAGCGGTGGTGGTGGGAGCCTCTCCTGCCTCAGCAGCGCTAAGGATGTCCGACTGCAGCTTAGACCTGCTCCCCGCTGGCAAGTGGACATCCCCCAAGGGCTCCCGGGGCTGCCAGAGGGATGTCTGACTGCCAGCTTAGACTCATTCCCCCGGGAGCGGGCCTAAGCCAGCAGGTGGACATCTCCTGAGGGGTCCCAGATTGTGAGAGGGCACAGGCCGGGCTGAGGGACCTCCCCCCCCCACCGAGTGCACAAATTTTTGTGCACTGGGCCTCTAGTATAGTATAAAGGGTGAGTTGAAGCTATATTTCAATATTTAAATTGCAGAATAATAGAGAGTTATTGTGACTGAACCAGAAGACAAATAACTATAAACCATTTATGGATAAAATAACAAATAGGACTTTGTGGATATGCTTTTGAGAAGAGCACAAGTGAGTTTTGGATGTATGGGGGACAGTTACATCAAGTAGGAGAAAAGCATTATGTTGTTTCCTTTATTTGGAAGTTAAATAGGCAAAAGGAGAGTATATGGATGCTGCATCAACAAAGGGGTGGAAGGTGATGGACTATCCATTATCTACTAGGTATCACTGCCACCCCCCTGAGATCCCTTCTGTATTGCAGAGAAATTGGGCACTTATAATCCCCTTCCCCATATGGCCCGGAGTTAGGATTTGGCAAAGAGAGTAACGCATTTTTTTTCTAGGTGAAGGAGATGTAGAAACTCTTATGCTCAAGGGTGACTGCAGTTGGATGTGGGGCAGGCAGGAGACTCGGGGGCTTTTGCGGGAGTGAGTGAGAACCAGATGCTTTGCTGGTGTAGACTAAGACAGTTGGTGAGAAGTTTCTCAGAGGTTCTTGCAAATTGGAGTAGATTTCTGGAGCACTTTCGTTGACACATGCACATCGCTATGCGAGGCTGAGATATTCAGTGTCTGCCTCCCGGGTCTCAGGTAGTGACTTTCTTGGCCCCACTACCCCAGATCTTCCAACACTGATGCAAGCCTTAATTCTTTTTGATGTTGTTAAGCCTCACCCGAGGATATTTTTCCATTGATTTTTAGAGAGAGTGGGAGGGAGCAGGAGAAAGAGAAACATCAGTGTGAGAGAGACACATCAATTGGTTGCCTCCTGCACACACCCTCACCAGGACCAGGGATTGAGCCTACAACCAAGATATGTGCCCTTGGCCGGAATTGAACCCAGGACTCTTCAGTCCATGGGCCAGTGCTCTATCCACTGAGCAAAACTGGCTAAAGCCAAACCTTAATTCTTATATTAAATTTTTTTTAGTCCAGCGATATTTAGACTGACTTTATTTTCTTGACTAACGCTAAGCTTATGCAGGTAGTTTGATGAAAAGATATGCAACTCAATGATGCATTTAAGGAAGTGCTATTGGAAGGCAAATACCATACGTTCTACACAAGAAGGGGATATACTGGTAAGCACATTTTAAAAGACAGGAAATTAAAAAAAAAACACTATAATTTTCAACTTGACCTTGAGAATTGCATCTTTCCTTAGGCTGCAGTTTGTTTTGCAGAGCCATCTACATACTATTCCAGGAGTCAGCAAACTATGGCCTGTGAGCCAAATCCAGCCTGTCACCTACTTTTATAAATAAAGTTTTACTGCAACACAGCTATGCCCGTTTGTTTACATATTGTCTATGACTTCTTTCACCATGATGGCAGAGTTGAGCATTTGCAACAGAAACCATGTGGCACACAAGCCCCCAAAATATTTCCTATTTGGTTCTTTACAGAAAAAGTTCACTGGCCCCTGTATTATCCGAATTCCTACTTCCTTTAAAAGTCGAAGCTTTCTTTCTCTGCCACCATCAACTTGGCTCACTTGGTGGGATTAGACTAAATAAAATTATTAATTTTTTGGCAAGGAGATTCAGGATGCTTGAAAGAACCTTTTAACTGGCTCAAAGTACCCACTTACCAACACTTCTAACTTGGCATAGCAGCATGTCATAAAAATGTCATTGAAAGTAACTGAATTCCTCCTGAATCATTTTGGCTACCTTTGCGGTGTTTCTGCCTTGTATTGCTGAAGGTCCACAAGTAAGCTGCTGCTGCCTTGCATGGTTCCCAGAAGTCCACTCAACACGACTTTCAGAAGAATAGTTCTGCTCTCTAATTTACCTGCGTGTTGCAAATGCAAGGATTGCTCACTTCTGTCATAATCTTCAAAGAATAAAAAGAAAGGATTAGATGTAAAAGTGGAGCTTGCATCTTAAATTCAACATTTTAGAAGCAGTTGAAGAGCAGAAACACAGAGGGATTGTCATTAAAATGCTTTAGAAGCTAAACCATCAATGAGCCTGTTTGAACTTTTGTTTTTATCAGTGGACCATGCTGATCTTTTTTTATTAAGTAACAAAATGGAACTTTCCCCTCTCCTCTTAAGAGTGTTGCTATTAAAAGAAACTCAGGAAAGGTATAGTTTAGGACAAATGTCAGCCATGTTATGATATTCAGAGAGGATTCTTTAGCTTTTGGTTATGATACCGCATCTGCTCTAATCCAGTGAGCCTGCCAATGCATAAGATAATGAATGCATTGATAAATATTATCCACCCATGTACACAGCACTTAAGTGTAGCACATGTTAGTGTAATTCGTTTAAAAATGTGTGTGTTTACGTGTGTGTTCATTTAGTTCCTACCATATGCTGGGCCCTGCTTTAGTTCCTGGGCATATGAGGACAGGGGACAAATATTGAGAGAAAGGAAAGTTCTGGAAACCTTTCTTTCACTCATCTTATTTTAGAAACCCTGTATCCATAGCTATCAAGCTCAGAGCTCTAGTGTGACTCAGTCAGGCAGCCTCCTCCACACCCACTCCTGGCTTGTGTCCTCTTCCTGTGTTAGCTCTGTTCAGAGTAACTGCAAAAACACATAGGATCATTTTTTGTGTGTGTGGAGAGAACTGTAGAGTTCGCATTGGACCAGAGTGGGAGCAGCAGGAAGTCTCTTGCACTTCCCCTTCCAGCTCCATAGTCTGATGTTTATTCTTCTTGACAGCAAGATAGACTGCCAGCTTTGTTTTTAATTATTTGAATAAAATGACATCCATCCTCCTCCCTTTTCTCAGGCCTCCCTCTGAAATCCCATCTTCTGTGTAGCCAATGCTGATGAAATTGCCGGTTTTGGCATTAGTGCTCTTTCCAGCCAAGTGAGATGAGCTGAGTTAATATCCACACCCTGAAAGGAAGCCAGAAACATTTACCCCTGCTTGGTCCTCTGTCCCCCAAACCTCTGCCTCCCCTCCGCTCTTTACCTGCCACCCTTCAGACATACCACACGTCTCTACTGCATCTAACCTGGCACCTGAATAAACATTTTCAAGTATTTTCTAATCCCCTACTTTTCCACACCCCCCTTTTCTTTTCTTTTTTTTTGCTTTTGTGTGTGTCTGTTTTTGCAAAGTAGTTGAATTCTCTTTTTTTGTATTCTAGTGTAAACATGGAACAAATGTGTAACTCATCATAATGGACATCTGTTACATGAGTAGTGGAGAGCTCATATCTCCCAGATTAATCACTGTTGCTATTCATTTGGAATTAGCAACCTGTGACTTCAAGTAACTCCCTGATGAAACAGAACACACATTCTTTTCACAGATGTATAGAAATAGGAATAAATCTACAATTGGCCAAATACTCCAGATGCAGAGCACAGTGCATGCTTATAATAAGAAAACATAATAACTGTCTTAGGCTAATACATGGTAACTCTGACAAAGAGGAATTTATGTAGTCGAAATTTCTCGAAAACAGTCTCACCTGCATACGTGTTTTCTAAACTCTGGCCCTGGAGCCTGGAGTTTCCTGACAAAGTTTTCTCACGTTATTTGTCCTCCTTGGAGACTTGAAATTCCTCATCCTTTAGAAGCGAGATAGAACTTTGGATGCTCTGAAGCATAGCAGAATTATCGTCTGTAGGAGCCAGAATTTCACTGGCTACCCTTCTTTGTCAAGGTATGTTTTTAGAAAGAGTGCATTTTTGTGTGCTAGGGCTGTGTATCCAAGACATCTATCATATACAGACCATTGAGAAATTGAGTCCACATAAGCTAATGATTCACAGTTGTATCCCATTGCACATTTAGACATAATATTGCACTCAAACCAGAATAAGGAGTGTATAGCATTTGCTGAATTCATTTTTGTTATGAAATAATGCCAATTTTAATAATGAGGTCATTTGTTCATCTAGGAATCATTTATGCATCTTGTTGTATCAGAACTTACTGGTCTAACCCTGACACTGTCTAATTTGGGATTAAAAAAACGTGAATTTTTCTTAAAAAATGCATAGTATAATGAGGAAGCCAGATATGTCTACACATGAGGTCAGTACTGTGATAGATCCTTTGATACGCATTTGCACAAAGAACAGTTGATCTCTCCTCAGTGTGCTGGAGTCACTGAGAAGAAATTCGGAGGGCGAAGGTGGTGTCATAGCCGAGACTTGAAAAAGGGTGATTTATCTGGAACTTAGTGAGCATTGGACATAGGATGGGGACAAAGTGGGGATATTACTGACTGTGTTCCTTAGGTTGTATATAATTTCTGTTCTACTTCCAGAAGCAAACTCAGAGTGTAAAAGATGTGAGTAGGAAAATTATATAGCAGGGTCAACATTTGAGAGGAAGAAATAGGTACAGCTTAGGCCATTACAGTTCTAACCTGATGGTAGGAGAAACATGAATTAATTCACTTCTGAATGAATTTTCTGCAGTTGACCATGCTGAGGAGAGACCAGATAATAAGAAAATGGTAGGTAAAACGTGGCCAAATATTGGTGATCCCACAAGGTTGAGTCTAATAGGTATAACATACAGAGAATGAAGAGTATGTCTCAATTCTGTCCTTCTCCCCTGTCCACCATTTCCCTCCTTAGAGAAGACCACTGCTAGACCAGTTCTTCCAAAAGATAGTCTTGTCATGTTCAGGCATTTCCATAATGTAACATGTTGTTGAAATGGAACCCTTTCCCAGGGTCATTTTTGGCTGAGGCATGAAGACAGTGGGCTCCACATCCCAAGAAACCCCTAGGACAATAATTCTAAATAGAAAACCTGAGTGGTGGACTCACTGACATGGAAGAGTCAAGAGGATAGGGAGTTGCCTGACTGGCATGTCTCAGTGGTTGAGCATCAACCTATGAACCAGGAGGTTACAGTTTGATTCCCGGTCAGGGCACATGCCTGGGTTGCGGGCTTGATCCCCAGTAGGGGGCATCCAGGAGGCAGCGGATCCATGATTCTCTCTTATCATTGATGTTTCTATCTCTCCCTCCGTCTTCCTTCCTCTCTGAAATCAATAAAAAAAGAGGATAAAGAGTTAAGAAGAGTTTGTGAGGGGGTGTCCTTGGAGGAAGTGGCGCTGGGAGTCTCACCATTGTTTACTACCAACGATGAAGGCAGGGAGACAACAACCACTAATCCCTGTGCTAGTGAGGGGAGCATCTAGGGGGGACCTATGTAGTGCAAGCTGAATCAGCCTTGGACACCCCCATGGGTAGTTCTGGCATAAAATGGCCCATCATAATGGTCCCTCTTTGGGTCAAATGGCAAGAATGTTACATGTGTGCTTTGAATAACTGTCATTGAGTGTAGGCCCTATGAAGGACATGACCTTGGCTTTGCAACCCTCTGCTGCTGGGTTGCAGGCTTTAGGCTTTCTGCCCTCAGTGCACTCCCAGAAGCTGGGGCAACAAACATTTCATTAAAGGGGTATCCACCTAGCACACCTCAATACCATCACACAGGCAAGGGTTACCTCAGCGTTAGGAAGTAAGTGTGTGTAGTGCTAGGGAAAGAAGCTAAGAAAGGCCGTGCCATGTCACAGGGATTGCAGTCACAGGTATCTCCAGAGAACATGGGCACATGCTTCAAGAAGGCAGCCACTCCGGAGAGCATAATCCACCTCACAAGGTATGAGTTAAATTAGAACTCTCCTAACCACTTGTACACATCAGGATATGAGCAAGAAACCAATGGCATATTTATATTGAATAATATGTAAAGATTTTAGTGAAGGTCTTTTTCTAAGGGTGTGGAAGCCTCCAGGGAAGGTACAGTACCCTGGGCCTAGTAAGAATGAATGTCATCAACAAACTCAGCCTGAAGGGTAGATGGGGAAAGATCAGTTTCCAGGAACCCGTAGACAAGGAGAGCTCAGTCTATAGGGCCCGCTAGCTGGGCGGTCACCTTTGGCCATCAAACAGAGCTTGGCTGACATGAGCCAGCACTGGGCACTGGGGGAATTCTGACTTCAAACTCACTCTCCTCACTTTCTTTGGTACTATACCAGGACTCTCCACTGGGAACCTGATTTATTCTGTGCTTGTAGGTCAGCCCTCAGAGGCACAGAGGTGGGCTACAAGAGTGGAGTGTGCAAATCCTCTCTTCCCCCACTGGATCCTGGATGGGGCACAAAGCTGCAATGATCAGTAGTCAGATTAGGAGGGAGGGAGGGAGGGAGGGAGGGAGAGAGAGAGAGAGAGAGAGAGAGAGAGAGAGAGAGAGAGAGAGAGAGACACTGACTCACGGTCATAATACATCAGTGCAACTTCTTAGTTTTCAAGATGAGAGACAGGATGGAGTGAAACTCTGGGGTCTAGTTGAATCATAAAATGACTATGAGGGAGTAATCTGAATTTTGGTGTTTGTTCTGGAAAGGGGAGGAGTATCAAGTTTGATTTTCCCCCTTCCCCTCTCCCCCAAATCATGGCTGATGTTTGCATCTTAGGTCATGCGCTTGGGGACAGCTTTCCTTTCACTGAGACTTCTGAATCTGAATGAAAGGAAGTCCCAGAATTTAAAATCTGGGCCTTAATGGAAAAAATTAGTTCTGGGATATTTGAGCCTTGGGAGAAAAAGACATCCTAGTGTTGAAGTTTCTGTGGTTAATTTTGTCGCTAGAGATGGATGTTTGATTCCTTTCTGAGGATGATTGCTCTTCAGTTGTGGGGAAGAAAAATGACCACAGTCAACCTTTTGGCTGTGCCAAAGGGAAGCTGTAATCCTAAGCCATCTGCATAAAAATTCTTCATTGTCGGGCAGAGTTGTACCCTCACAGGAGGGGCACCTGAGGCTGGTAATCAAGGATAAACTTGTTTCCTCTCTCTAGATCCCTGGAGAGTTTGGGTATGGGGGATACAATGGTCAAAAATACCTCCAGAGTGAGTGAGTGGTGGGAGGTGTGCGCCACTCTGTGACATGGTGGCTACTGGGAACTGCATTACTTATTGATATTAGAGATGGGAGGAGGGAGAGAGAGAGAAACAATGATTTGTTGTTCCACGTATTGATGCATTCATTAGTTGATTCTTATATATGCCCTGCCTGGAGATCCAACCCACAACACCGGCATATCTGGACGATACTCTAACCAGCTGAACTACCCAGAAAGGGCCAGAGCTATACTAGTTTGTGTCTAGTTTTAAGTTTTCTCTTTTGCATTACAATTCTTTTTAAAAATATATATTTTATTGATTTTTTACAGAGAGGAAGGGAGAAGTGTAGAGAGTTAGAAACATTGATGAGAGAGAAACATCGATCAGCTGCCTCCTGCACACTCCCCACTGGGTATGTGCCCACAACCAAGGTCCATGCCCTTGACTGGAATCGAACCTGGAACCCTTCAGTCTGCAGGCCGATGCTCTACCCACTGAGCCAAACCGGTCAGGGCGCATTACAATTCTTTTAATTTCATGTGGTCAGTACAATTTTATTAAATTCTATAGCCTGGACTTAGCAGTGTTTTGTGAAATTGAAGAGTCATGGTTTCTCTTGGGGACAAATATGTGAGAGTAGTTAATGCAGTCTGCTGAGACAGGTGACAAGACAGGAAGGCACTGAATTCCCGGACTGGCTGAAGCCACGAGGGTACCAGGGTGAGCTGAAGGAAAAGCTAACATGTCTTTAGGACTCTCCATATCAGAGGTACCTGGGCGGGACACCATACTGTGGCATGAGGTGGGGATCTGACCACTATTATTGGGACATTAAAGGGAACCGCCACCACGAGGCAGGAGTACTTGGAGCATTTGGACATCAGTACTGGAGAGACTTTAGTGGTTTCTCTAACAAGTGATTCCACCATCTTATCCAGCCACTGCTTGGATATCTTACTCATCCCTTCGTATTGTTGGATGGGGCTACTTACTAAAAAATGTTTCCAGTGAAAGTTAATTTCAGGTTTTCTTACTGGCCCCTTCCTAGCTCTTTTTATTTTCTTCCCTTCAGCACTTTTCAGTTAAACATTGCTTTGATCAAGAAACACATATATGGTAAGAGGCATTGTTACAGAGCAGCAGTTCTCAACCTGTGGGTCGCGATCCCTTTGGGGGTCGAACGACCTTTCACAGGGGTCACCTAAGACCATCCTGCATATCAGATATTTACATTACGATTCATAACAGCAGCAACATGACAGTTATGAAGTAGCAACGAAAATAATTTTATGGTTGGGTCACCACATGAGGAACTCTATTTAAAGGGCCAGAAGGTTGAGAACCACTACTTTAGAGTAATGAAAACTCATGTTCAGCATTGAGTGTACTTCCTCTCCTGGCTGCGTATGTGTGCGCAAATTACTTAACTTCCCCTAGATTGAGTTTCTACAATCGTTACTGATAAAAAGGGGAATACTCCACTTAGATTTCCATAGATTTGAGTAGTGGGAGCCTTTTTAAGCTGGTTCCAGTGTCCTTTTGAAATGACTCGATTTGTCTTTGAAACCTTCCTTGATTTCCAGCACTGTAAAAGGTTCCATGATTATCTCATATCTTCCCTGCCCCTGAACCAGATTTTGAATTGGCCATTTCTCTAAGAAACTCTGATAACTTTCAGTGGGGAATGGAATTACAGGCCATATCTGGTCATTTTAGTTGACAGAGTCAGAAAGTAGATATATTTAAAACTTATGAGTTCATAGTAACATTTCCAGCTCAAATGAACAATACCAGTTTCTCACTTCTTTAATTTTACAATCTTAACTTTTTCTTATATAGAAAATCTTTTTTTTGGTAACACTACTAGTATAATTCCTTTTCTGCTTTATACTACAAATAAAGAAAATATTTCAGAATAATAGTACAAATATTGCTATAAAAATAAAACAAGGAGATGAATGGTAACAAGAAGAGTAAACTACTAATTGAAAAATATCAAACTCATACAGTTGTGATGAGGAGTAACTGATCTATACCAGTGATTTTCAACCTTTTTCATTTCATGGAACACATATACTTACCACTCAAATTCTGCGGCACACCAAAAAACATAATTTTGGCCGATTGACCAAAAAATGGGTATAATTTTGATTCATTCACATTGGACTGCAATTTTTGTGTTGGCTGTTGTCATTTAATTATTTGACAGTCTAAGGGAAAAGAGGTCAGTGCCCCTGACTAAATAGTCGTGTATCGCCTGTTTTAAAAATTCTTGCAGCACACCAGTTGAAAATCTTCAAAATCACTGATCTGTGTCCATTTATGAGAATAACACTTTGGGCACAGCACTCAGTAAACGTCAGTCTTCTCTCTTGCCTCCCAGCCCACCCCTTAGTCTCAATCAAACCTTTTCTTAGCAGTCCTCTCACTAGTGGATAAAGCCTAAACACAGCCTGGCATTTGGGCCTTTTCCAAATGTACTTCTATCCCAACGGCTTCCTGGTGTTCCTGCCCAAATGCATTGAGTCCTTTCCACATGTCCTGTGCACTTCTGCTGGCTGGTTTTGCTTGCAGTGTTGCGTTTCCCTCCTTCCTCTCTCCCTTCCAAATGCATCATCTATTCTTTCCCCTTTGAATTGCAGTAAGTGCTTTAACAGGCATGAAATTCTCACATGTACTTGGATCTCTTTGTCTTTACTCATGCTAATAGCAGACCCTTTTATCCCTTTTATTATAGGGACTTTATTATAATTTTAAGACACTGTTGAGCAGATTTTTCTTGATCATTACATTTCAAAACTTTCTTGCAATTTTCATAACATTTTACAATCATTTTTCACCTTATTCAACCTCCGACCTCCCTATTCCCCCACCTGCCCCCCAAATTCCCACAATCCAAATAAACTTTGCTTGGATTCTTATAGAAATAGTATTAAACCAATAGGTTGGCCTTTTTATTACCTTAAGTCTTCCAGAAAAGGAACCTGGTATTTCTCTCCCTTTAACAGTGGTTCTCAACCTTCTGGCCCTTTCAGTACAGTTCCTCCTATTGTGACCCAACCATAAAATTATTTTTGTTGCTACTTCATAACTGTAATGTTGCTACTGTTATGAATTGTAATGTAAATATCTCGTATGCAGGATGGTCTTAGGCGGCCCCTGTGAAAGTGTCGTTCGACTGCCGAAGGGGTCACAACCCACAGGTTGAGCACCGCTGCTTTAGAAGATCTTGTTTTAATTCTTTGAATACTAGGGGCCTGGTGCACAAAAATTTGTGCACTCAGGAGGTCCCTCAGCCCGGCCTGTGCCCTCTTGCAGTCTGGGACCCCTCTCTGGGGATGTCCACCTGCTGGTGTGCCTGGTCAGCCTGGGTGAGGGGCTGATGGCTGTTTGCAGGCTGGCCAAG
>PVJC01032656.1:0-19767 GCA_004026665.1 Murina feae
AATTATAAATATTTTGAAAAGTGCATACTAAATGCTTTCTTAAGTTTCTCTTTAATGTTTTAAGAACTTATTATTTAAACTGATTTACTAACTTGAAAATCATTCTACCTTTTTACTTATGATCAATGTATATGACAATTATTAAAAACTTTTTTATTTTTTGAAGTCTAATAAGTTCCATATAATCAAATGCATTTAAAACTTACAACCAGCCCTAGCCAGTTTGGTTCAGTGGATAGAGCATCAGCCTGCAGATCGAAGGATCCCAGGTTCGATTCTGGACAAGGGCACTAACCTTGGTTGCATGCTTCTTCCCTGGTCTGGGCCCTGGTTGGGGCGAGTACAGGAGGCAACCAATCAATGTATTCCTCTCACATCAATATTTATCTTTGTCTTTCCCTCGGATTAATAAATAAATAAAACGTACAACCAATTATAATCCATGTGAATAATTCCAATATACATATGGATTAAATTAATACAACACTAATTTTGAGACTTAGAAAATGTTAATTTCACTTCTAAATCATCATATTAAAAAATAGTAACAGCATTAAGAACTCTTACCTTGACAGCACTTACTGAACTGGGGGCTAACTTGAGCTGAAATTTATAGAGATATGGGGGAAACAATAACAGAATGAAAAAGAGTCTGCTCAAAGATAATAGACTAACAAGAGAGACACTCCTCAAACCCTGAGACCACAAGGGCTAACTGTGCTTTGAGATAAAAGGAAAAATATTCCTCTCTTTTTACTTTTGTGTGTCTCCAAGAAAGCTGGATTGGTATGCAGCAAATGTAGCTTTAAAAAAAAGTCTTGAGAGTTTCTAACACAAAACAACCCTCATATGGATTCATTCACAAATGAATGATACCAAAACTTAGTGATACAAAAACTTCCAAGCTTTGAAATAAAGTGGTCTAAGACCACTCAGAACATCATGATGGTACCATTCCAGATATACGACAGATTCAATCGCAAATCCTGTATGGAGAAACCTACCATTTCCAGGCCTCAACATATTTTCACAAAACTCCCCCAATCATCTCAGCCTGGAAAAAGTATATGTGGAAGAGTAAAATAAGGTAACATAGCTGAGAACCAACAGAGGCAGCAAACAGGACAATATTTAGAAATGAAAATTAGCAAATGCAGATTATAACAGAATAATTATGAATATTGTATGTTTAAAGAAATAAAAAGTTTCGAAGTGTGTAGAAAATATTTTTTTAAATGGGTAAGCAATAAATAAATGTGACTAACATCAAAGGAGTTTCTGCACAGAAAAATAAACAATCGCCAAAATGAAAAGGAGCTCAACTGAATCAGAGAGCATATTCACCAACGACAATCTGATAAGGGGTTAATTTCAAAAACATATAAAGAACTCATACAATTCAACAAAAGGAAGACAAATAATCCAATGAAAAAATGGGCAAAGGTCCTGAATAGATACTTCTCCAAAGAGGATATACAGATGGCCAATAGACATACAAAAAAAAAAAAAAAATGCTCAACATCATTAATTATCAAAAAGATGCAAATTAAAACGACAATGAGGCATCACCTCACACCTGCCATAATGGCTACCATCAAATCAACAAACAAATGCTGGTGAGGATGTGGAGAAAAGGGAACCCCAGTACACTGCCGGTGGGAATGCAGATTGGTGTGGCCACTATGGTAAACAGTACAGAGCATATACCCTAAGAATCCCAAAACACCCATCTGAAAGAATATATACACCACTATGTCACAGCAGCATTATTTACAACTAGCGGCCAGTTGCAGGAAGATTCCTGCAAAAATAGGGCGTCCTGAGCCAGAGCGAAGCAGAGAAGGGAGCGAAACCCGCCTCAGCTCCCATCTCTACTGCCTCGGCTCCCTCCAGTCTTTGCCGCCTTGGCTCCCTTCTCTGCTGCCTCAGCTCCCTCCTTCCCTGCTCCCTCCCTTCTTCACTGTCTCTGCAGCTGTTCCCTTCTCCACCACTTGGCTTCCTTTTACAGCACTTGGCTTCCTTCTATGCTCGGCTGGTTACTCTGATCGGCTGGTGGGCGTGGCTTAGGTGTAACAGAGGGAGGGTTAATTTGCATATTAGTCTTTTATAGATTAGATAGCTAAGACATGGGAAACAGCTCAAGTCTCAACAATAGATGAGTGGATAAAAAAGCTATATTTACACAATGGAATATTATGTGGCTATAAAAAAGGATCTCTTAACCTTTGCAACAGTAGAGATGGACGTTGAGACCATTATGCTAAGTAAAATCTGCAGGTCAGAGGAATAAAACTATCATATGATCTCACTTGTATGTGAAATCTAATGAGTAAAATAAACTGATGAACAAAACAGGTCCAGAGGCATGGATGCATGGAACAGACTGGCAGATCTCAAGCAAAAAACTTATATGCTTACTAGAAGCCTGGTGCACAAAATCTGTGCAGGGGGGGGGGGTGTCCCTCAGCCTAGCCTACACTCTCTCGCAACCCGGGACCTCTCAAGGAATGCCCAACTGCTGGTTTAGGCCCGATCCCGCAGGGCAGTCAGACATCCCTCTCGCAATTCAGGACCACTGGCTCCTAACCGCTCCACTGCCTGCCTGCCTGATAGCTCCTAACCACTCTATCTGCCTGCCTGATTGCCCCTAACCGTTCACTGCCCCCATCACCCTGCCGCCGCTGCCACTGCCTCTGACCTTCCTCTGTGGGAGGTGACCAGGCCAATCAGGGGAAGGTGCCGTCCCCAACATCCTGCTGCTGCTACCATTGCCCTCAGTGAGGACTGCTGGCTCTTGGCCCTCACTTCTTAGCGCTGGCTCTGCCCCCAGCCCACTGGTGAGTGAAGGGCAATCTGGGGCCAGGCCAACTGGGGTACAGGCTGTGGGTGGTTGAGGCACAGCAGGTCACACCCCATCCAACCACTGTGGAGGTGTGGTGCTGGGACCAGGCCATGCTGCTGCCTCTGTGGCTACTTCTGCGAATGGGGCAGCACTGGGGATGGGATGGCGCAGCCCCCTCTCCTGCTATCTCTGTGGAAGGGGCCGCGGCACTGGCCCAGCCTGTGCTGCCTCTCCTGCACCGCTGTTCTTCGGCCCTCGCAGCCGCTGCAGTTTTGTCCAGAAGGACTTTGGTCTATCTGATCTAATTAGCATTATTTCCCTTTTATTAGTATAGATATACATAGCCCATGGACACAGACAACAGTGTAGAGAAGAATTGTGTGGGAGCTGGGTAGAGGGGGGAAGAGGAGGAAAAATAGGGGACATCTGTAATAATGTCAACAAAAAATAAACTTAAAAAAATGGGTAAGCAGAATTGGGTAACCAAATAGAACTTTTAAGTATAAGAAAAAGAGATTAAATGGGATTTTTTTGGAAAAGCAATGCATGGATAAAAGCTTATTAGATACACTGAAAAGAACAAGTAAACTGGAAGTCAGGTCATAGAAAATACATGCATCACAGAGACCAAGCAATAAAATGATAAACAGTATGCAAATATTCACAAGAATGAGAAGAGTACTTTAAAAGTCTCATTCAGAGTTCCACTATTAAAGAAGAGGGGTTCTGACACTAAACAAAACCATTACCTTATATCCATGGGACATACAGTTTAGTAAAAAATGCTGACATTTATCAAATAACCACATAAAACATATAAAATTATACTTGTGATACATAAAGTTAAGAAAATCTACTTACTTTCCTCAACTTGTTTTTGTAAAATATATTTTTATTGATTTCAGAGAGGAAGGGAGAGGGAGAGAGAGATGGAAACATCAATGATGAAAGAATCACTGATCAACTGCCTCCTGCACACCCCCTATTGGGGATCGAGCCTGCAACCTGGGCATGTGCTCTTGACCAGAACCAAAACAGAAAGGCTCTGGTTTGGCTCTATCCACTGAGCCAAACCAGGTACTTTTCTCAAATTGGATCATGGATTTTGAGAACTCTTCCATGAAAAGTTGAAGTAATATGTGAGATATGAATCAAGTTAAGTAGGAAGGTGTTCTTAGCAGAGAGAACACTTTTCTCCTGCCTCATGCCTTATGTGCAAAGGCATGAGGCAGGAAAAAATATTGCAGTTTTCCAAAACTCAAAGAAAATTATAGGGATGAACTATGAAAAACAATAGGGCAGCAGAAGGTAGGGGTGGTGCTTAATGCTACAAGAGCAAGATCATGTAGTCTATTAAATAGATAATTTGGTTTTCTCTAAGATTAATGAGAGGCCAATGAAGAACTTTAAGCAATTAAGGTGTAATATTAGATTTTGATTTAGAAACTGTAAGTCACAATAACTGCCTCTTTGGGGGAACCAAAGGATATTGGGAATTCTTTTTAAATCATTAACAAATTAATATCCTTAAAGTAATCACAACTATAACAAATCAATTTAAGATCATTATGAATCAACTAGAGGCCTAGTGCATGAAATTCATGCACTGGGGGGGGGGGTTCCTATCAGCCCAGTCTGTGCCCTCTTGTAGTATGGGAGCCCTTGGGGGATGTCTGACTGATGGCTTAGGCACACTCCCCACTGGGGAGCCGTCAGTGGGACATCCTTAGCGCTGCCATGAAGGTGGAAGAGGCTCCCACCACCAACATTGCATTCACCAGCTGTGAGCCTGGCTTCTGGCTGAGCAGTGTTCCCCCTGTGGCACTCACTTACAACCATGGAGTAGCTCTTGCATTGAGCATCTGTCCCCTGGTGGTTAGTACACATCATAGCAACCATTTGGTCAATTTGCATATTAGCCTTTTATTATATAGGATAGGATTGCCCTAGCAATGGAGAACTTCCCTCATGTCATTGAGAAATAAGAGAAAGGTAGTCATCAGATATCTTTTTATTCTCTTGTATACAATGAAATTGTCATTTTACATTTTTAATTTTTTGACCTAAAACTGTTATTAACCATTTCTTCATTTTAACCAATTATTTTCATTTTTATAGTTTTTTATATGTTTCAGATCTCTGGATTGAATAATCTTTTTTTTTTTTAATCCTCACCTGAGGATATGTTTTTATTGATTTGAATGGCAAAGGAAAGGAGAAAGTCTAAAAGAACATATAACAACCTGTAGAAAGTAATGGAAAATTATCACTTGTAACCTTATTTTTTAAACTTTTCAATATACAGTTGCTTCTGGTCTCAGTAAGTTACTTAACTATATCATGTCTCCCTAAGCTCACTCATCTGGAAAATAGGAATAACAGCATTTAACTTCAAGGGATGATGTAAAACTCAGAAAAGTGGATGGAACTTGGTAAGCCTTCAAAAATTAAATAGTTACATTACTCATATTATTTATCACATGTAGGCCCAACACTCATAAAAAACACCTCCATCCTGAGACAAGGAAGGCTATAGGAAGTTTTATGTCCATTTTAAATTATATCTAGGTGTGATTATGACTCATCTAGAATTAATCATAATTTTGAAATATAAAAGATGTATCTAACTACTTCATTAGTATACAATGTATGCCACTGGCATATAATAACAACATGCATGTTGGATTAAACAAAATGAAAGACAAAAGTGAAAAGGGATTTAATGGAGATTGGTGCTGATTTAGGCATAGCAAAACAAACTAAATTCACTTTTATAGGGGGCAATGTTCAGAAGAAAAAGACCTATTAACCAGAATGAACAAATTTAAGCGAGTTCTCTTTCAGGAGAAAAGCAAGAAATATGAATCAGCCTATGAAAATAATGAGGCTTTAGAAATATGGGTCAGGCAGATTCAACAAATAATGCTAATAATACTAGGAACTAGCATTGGAAAATTACTTGTATTCTGACCCAAAAGGGACTCTTGACTACTTTAATACAAATAGAGGACAAGGTAGCCATGGAATAATGACATTCCATCTCAGCTGCTAAGGCTCATGGAGCACACCTATGGGAATCCTATGGATCTCCAAACAGAAAGAAGTTCATCTAGGGCACATATAATTTACATTGATGTACTATGACTGTCCCTGCCCTCCTGACTCGTCAAAAGGAAACATACTACACACACACACACACACACACATAGAGAAATATACTAATTAACTGGGACTCCGTATCAGGTCAACCAGACAGGAGGAGGTTGCGTGTGCAATGGCAGGGACAGGGCGGTAGGGGCCTCGGCGTGCCTGCACTAGGGGAAGGCCTGATCAGCAGTGGCTGCAACTGCTTCAAGGGCCAGAGAGGGAGGCAGGGCCAGACCTGGGGCTTGAGGGTGGGTAGCACCACGTGATTTCGAATTGCGTGCTGGGCTCCTAATACAGTATAATTAGCAAGAACAGAAACTCTTCTGAATATGATTTGTACCCTCCTTGTAGGAGAGAGGTCAGCCCTTCTATATAATAGCACACAATGGAAACCAGTCTTATAACAAGCTTGTGAACTCAGGGTGAATGCTTTGTTCCAAAATGACTTAGAACCCATAAATCATAATAAAAGGCTAATATGCAAATAGTCATCATACCCTCACACATAATGATTGGAGGATCCAAGGCTTGCATTCCCCACTGCCTTGGCGGTTCTTGACGGGGGACCTGAGGCTGCGTCCCCTGCCCATCCCCCACCCGGCGGGGCTTGATAGAGGTGGGGCTGGTCAGGTTTGGGCCTTGTGTAATTTCAAGGCATGCACGGGTGGGCGGGGACTTGACTCTGGGTCCCGTGCCGTGCCCTAGACTCTGACAGGAAGGAGATTTTCATATACATTTTACTAATTTTCTTTTATCTCTGACACTTCTATTATAGAGAAAGGGCAAATAGCAATATTAAAATATTTCCTCTAATTAATTCCCTTTTAATGTGCATGAATTTCATGCACTGGGCCACTAGTAACCAAATAAAGATAAATTGTGACTAAGCCTACCCATAATAGTATCTGGAATATGGGTAAGATTTAATTCTGTCGAGAAGATAAAGCAAATTTCTCTGCAATTCTACCTGATTTGTTCTTTAATGAAATGAAATTGTATCATGACCATATTGCCATATGGCATTACACTGGCATTGTTGTTAAGATTCAATTACTTTATGTAAGTTATAAAAAAAAATACTGATACTGATAATCACATGTATTGGGAGACTGAATAAAGCCTTGTTTCTTGTGATGTAGTACTGACCAAAAATAATAGCTTGAGGGAAGACCTAGATTTAGATAACGATCAGCCAATTTCTATGCTGCCGTATTTTCCAGCGTATAAGATGACTTTTTAACCCAGGAAAATCTTCTCAAAAGTCAGGGGTCGTCAATGGAGTTGGATGGAGACCACAAGTGTCTCCAGTTGGCTCCTTTTGTGGTGCATATGGTCTCTGTCCGGACTTTTTAACCCAGGAAAATGAAATCTTCACAAAAGTTGGGGGTTGTCTTATATGCCGGAAAATACAGTAAATATTTTTGTAGTTTATCATTAAGGGGAAAATAGCAGATCATGGGGAAAACAAATAATTAAACAGTTCTAGAATATAAAAATGTATGAATGGTTTTAGAAATCAGATATTTCTTTAAAATTTATCCCTATTCTATATTGGCTTCTCTAAATGTAGGGTACATTCATACTGTTGCTATTGCTATGACTGTCATATAAATGCTACAATACATGTAGATGTTCAGACAAACATAATCATTTTGCTGGAAGAGACCACAGGTCAAAGGCTGCGGTGGCCTGTTTAGTGAAGAACCAACCCTACTGAGAGAGACCCAAAGTACTTGGCTCCAGCTATTGGGAGGTGCTCTCCAGACCCCTGAAATGTCCAACTTGACAGGAGTGTTATTGTTTGCCTGGGGTTGGTTATTGCAGTCTAACCAGATGACTTATGATGAGTACTTTGAGCACTTCAATATCAGTTCCAATCTCTAGAGATACTAGATTTATGAAAAAAAAGAGGCTAAAGCTCAGGTGTGCAGACGGTATATGACTGTGCTCCAATAAAAATTGTGCACAAACTCCTCTGGTTGGCAATATTCTGCATGATGTCACACATAATGTCTGGCTAGAAGGACATACTGATGCCCATGACTTCATGGTCCATGTGTGGACCTCTGCCATGCATATGGTAACTCTGTACCTGCCCTATGCATTTCTTCCCTTGGCTGATTTTAATTTACTTCTTCTCTCTGCAGTAATCCATAAGCATGAGTAGTATCATGGTTTTCGTCCTAGAAAATCATATAACCTGAGAGAGAGACAACTGGTGTTGAGAGAGGACAGTCTTAAAAGGATTCTCATAAAACTGTACAGTTAGGTAAACTCAATGCAGTGCTCTACTGAGATTTTTATCTCTTTTATTGCTTAACCTTCACAACTCTATATGGTAATTGAGACAGAGAGACAGAGAGAAGATAAGCAACTTAAGTTCATCCAGGTATCAACAGTAAATGGCAGACTAGGAATTTGAACCAGAAAATCCAATATCAAGGTTTATTTTCTTTTTTTTTTTTAATATATTTTATTGACTTTTTACAGAGAGGAAGGGAGAGGGACAGAGGGCTAGAAACATCGATGAGAGAGAAACATCGATCAGCTGCCTCCTGCACACCTGCCACCAGGGATGTGCCCGCAACCACAGTACATGCCCTTGACTGGAATCGAACCCGGGACCCTTGAGTCCGCAGGCCGATGCTCTAAACACTGAACCAAACCGGTCAGGGCAAGGCTTATGTTCTTAATATATTACACTAAAGGCCCAGTGCATGAAATTCATACACTGGGGGGTGGGGGGTGGGGGTGGGGGTGGAAGCAGGAGTCCCTCATTCTGGCCTGCACCCTCTTGCAGTCTGGGAGCCCTTGGGGAATGTCCAACTGACAGCTTAGGCCCACTCCACTCCAGGCCTAAGCTGTCAGTCAGACATCCTTAGCACTGCCACAGGGGCGGGAGAAGCTCCTGTCACCACCCCTGCGCTCACCAGCCATGAGCCCGGCTTCTGGGTGAGCAGTGCCAGGGGGTTGCTCCTGCATTGAGCATCTGCCCTCTGGTGGTCAGTGTGCTTCATAGCAACCAGTCATTTGGTCAATTTGCATATTAGCCTTTTATTATATAGGATCTATAGGATTGCCTCCCTAGATGACTGCTGAGGTTTTCTTTCTCAGCAATTATACTTCCTGAACCTTTGACTAGATGACTTCTAAGGTCACATTAAGACATGTAAATTTATAAGCACACAGTAATTCATACAGAGCTTTAAAAAAAAAAAACTTAAATAATCTTCGTTATATTTTACTTTCCATTTTTATTATGTTTTAATTCTTTGTATTAAGGACAGATAATAAAATGCTATATTAACAATAACAACCAAAAAAAGCTGTATCAACAAACATAAAAAGTAGCTGTTAAAATATATTAATGAGCCTCGGCCAGTGTTGCCTAGTATTGGAGCTTAGGGCCGAGTACCAAAGGGTGGCAGGTGTGATTTCCCATCAAGGGTACATAGCAGAGCTGCACATTTGATCCCTGGCCCTGATTGGGGCAAGTGCAGGAGGCAACCAATCAATGTGTCTGTCCCTCCCTCTTCCCCACCCACTTGCCTCCTTTCCACTCTCTAAATTAATGGGGAAAAAAGACTAAGATAATCTGCTAATCTAATTCATTCATAAAAATTTATTTCTAAAATAATAATTATGATATGAAGTTATTACATTAAAATTTCCAATTAGAAAATAATAGTTGTTTTTATTAAAGACAAATTAGAGTCAGGCATAATCCTACTGTTCTCAAAAATGATTTCAATTATTTTATAGTATTTTCTAATGACATAACTTTAATACTGCTATAATAAAGATTTGTGCACTTTACTTGAATTTTACTTGCCCATATTTCCCTAAAGTATTATTTTTAAAGCTGCATCTCAGAATATCAATTTAACAACGTTCATAAATTGTCAGACATCAGAGTTTTGTTTTGTTTTTAAACATATTTTTATTGATTTCAGAGAGGAAGGGAAGAGAGACAGAGGTAGAAACATCAATGATGAGAGGGAATCATTGATCGGCTGCCTCCTGCATATCTCCTATTGGGGATCAAGCCCACAATCTGGGCATGTGCCTGGCCTGGGAATCAAACTGTGATCTCCTGGTTCATAGGTCAATGCTCAACCCCTGAGCTACACCAGCAAAACAGACATCAGAGTTGTTTCCCTTTTTTTCCCTTTAGTTGGACTATAATGAACATCTTTGTGTGTAACATTACGCCTTTCAGTTTTCTATCTGCAATCCTAGCATACTATCTGGCTCATATAAGATGCCTGATAAACATTAACTGAACTGAATACAATTTTTACTTTTCAAGAATTATTTTGTCAAGGTAATTTCCTAGAAGTAGAATTAATTAAAGCATATGAACTTCTTTATGCTTCTTACAACATAAAGCTTTCCTCCAAAATCATGTCATTTTTATGACCCACAAGAAATAAATGAGTACTCGTTCATTACAATATTTCCCAATATTAGCTTATATCATTTGAAAATTTTAAAACTTTCTATTTATATACACATATATATGTAAATATGTATGTATGTGATATGTGTGTATACATACATATATATATATATATATATATATATATATATATATATATATAAAATTTGACCTCAGAAAGTGAAGAGAAGTCATAATTCTGACAGTATATTGTCTTTACTACCACTTCACTTGTTACCAAAGCACAAAAACTAGTAATTCTAATTCTGGAAACTCAACTGTAATTATGTAAAAGCTCTATTTCAAAATTCAGGTCATAGTTGGAATTTGGCATGTCTTCATATTTAAGTAACATCTGGTTGAGGTCATAATGTAAACCAAGTATGGCAATATAATAGGCAGACATAAAGGCAATTTTGTGCCCCAAAACAGTAAATTCTACTTTCACTAGACATACACACACACACACACACACACACACACACACACACCTAAAAGGAACATATTTGATAAAGGTTTACATGTTTATGATCTGATCACAATTCCTGGTGAAAGCAGAATAACCTATGACGGTAAAATTGCACTGAGAAGAAAAAGTCTGAGCTTCCTAAAACTCACTACAGAAATTCAGATAAATTATTGCTGATTAATATATTTAGTTGACAATAAAGAGGTAAGTTCTCTCCTTCTACATCTTTAAAATAACCCATTTGGGTAATTATATATTTTTCCCTATGACAATTTCAGGAACTACATCTGTGTCTGATTAGAAAGAGGGCACTGATCATAACAATTTTTATTATTTGTTTTGACTAGGCAATGTTTCAAATTGGTTACTTACTTTTACAACTGGATGTTTAACTTACTGTAATTCCCAGTAGGGTTCTTTTTTAAAACTACCGGGAGTAAATTCATAACTTTAAAATAAGCAATTAATTACTATATGAGATGGATAAGATACTGTGCTACACTCCTAGGAAATATACAAAAATGACTAAGACATGATTACTGTTCTCAAAGAACTTACAATCTAGTAGGGGAAGACAGACATACAAACATAAGAATAATACAAAGCAGAATGTGCTAGCTGTTAAAACAGAGGTGCAAACAAAGCTCTACAGGAGCACAGGATGGTGAGATTAATTCTGGTTGGGGTGATCTGGAAGATGGGCCAGCAGAAAAGTAGTAGCAAATTCTGCCCCTTAGAAAATACAGTAGTGTTACAACCCAGCTGGGTTAGGGTCAAAGCCCCACTCCCCACAGAAGGTTTTCCTAAAGGAGATGGAGCCAGGGCCCTAACCCAGTTAGGTAGGTGATTCGTTGATTTCAATAATGAGTGCCAACACTTTCTTTCCCTGGTACAAATCAATGTGATTTCATCAATATTTTACTTTATTAAAAAATATAAAATTTAACATTACATTAAGCAACTTACATAAAAATGTAAGTTACCTAGGCCTCTATCATCAGAATGGCCTCAGGTGGTACCCTGATTATACAGAACCAAACAAAAAACAGACACCATTTGAGCATGTTATATATGTGGTGCTCCAATACATGTTTTGCTATTGATATCCTGGGAAGAAAAATGAGAGATGCCGGAGAAGTAAACTCTGCATTACACTATCTCATATTTTGTTAAAGTTTTATTTATTTTTTAGTTTTAAAAATAAAATTAGAATAGGTAGAGTTTACATGATTTTTTTGTCCTGTCATGATTTAGAGAACCAGCAGGTATATTGTAATTTCTAATAGTTTCTCAAAATAAGTAGACAAGATAATAGAACCAATATGTAATATTTAACAGGTACCACAAGAGGGTGAAACAACTAGAAAGAGGATAATAAATGTAAACATAAGCAAGAACATAAAAGCAAGTATCATGTGTACAGAGTTGAAAACATTAAATTTGTAGAAAAGCAAAGAGTATTAGTTCCCATTGTATTTATTCTATTGACACCTAATATATATCCCTAAAATTTCTCAATTTGTAGATGTTTTGTTTTGGTATATATATGAATTTTAAAATTCTGGTTTCATAACTGCTGCTTGTAGATAACCTTAAATGAGCCTCATTTTAATAAACAGGAAAATAACAGAATCTGTCATGTACTATAAATAAATAAATGTTTGCAAAAACTGAAAATGGTCATATTCTAAAGATTTTCAAGCATTCTTATTTCAATTATTTGTTCTATTAATTTTTACCACATCTTGAAACAAAGAAAGCAGAAAGGAAGACACAATCTAATTGTCTAAATTAAGGAACATACCCCATTATATAGACTTTCTTTAAATATAAACATACAATTCAAAAAGACTTGCTATCATAAAATTAGCTAAGCAAACCATGAAACAAATATGACAAGGTTTTTTATAATAGTTGTAATATAAAAAATGCTCATAACAATTATTATAAAAACACAAAGCCCTAATAAGTAATTGAAAACAGACAATTCACAAAAAATACATTTTGATAATATGAAAAAATATTCATCACATTAAAGAAATGCAACTTAAAACAATGAAGTAGTATTTTTAAATATCAAATTAGTAGATATAAAAATGGTATAATAGTCAATTCAATTCTGCCCTCTTTAAGTTGCAAAATTCCTCCTTTTGCATATGTTTGTTTGGGATTTAAAACAAGATGGTATGAAAATAAGTAACCAATCCTAGCCACTTTGGCTCAGTGAATAGAGTGTGGGCCTGCAAATTGAAAGATCCGGTCAAGGGCACATGCCCAGGTTTCCGGCTCGATCCGTCCCCAATGGGGGTCATGCAGGAGGCAGCCAATCAATGATTTTCTCTCATCATTGATGTGTCTATCTCTCCTTTTCCTTTTCCTCTCTAAAATCAAAAAAACATTTTAAAAATTAAAAACAGTGTTGCTGAGAATGTAAAATAAAACTGCTGTGGAAACCTGTATGGAAATTTCTCCAAAAAAATTAAAAATGGAATTACCATATGATCCAGCAATCCACTTCTGGGTTTATTCCCAAAAGAATTGAAAGCATGATCTAAAAGAGATATACGTTCACCCATGTGCACAGCAGTATTATTCAGCACTAGAGGCCCGGTGCACAAAATTTGTGCACTTGGGGGGGGGGTCCCCCTCAGCCTGTGCCCTCTCACAGTCTGGGACCTCTTGGGGGATGTCCAAGTGCTGGCATGCCTGTCTAGCCTGGTAGAAGGGCAGATGGCCATTTCAGGCTGCCCACAGCCCCTTCAGGGATCAGGTCCCTATTGGGATGCCTGGCTGGAAGCTGGTATCTGAGATTTATTTAACTTCTATAACTAAAACTTTGTTGCCTTGGTCCTCCGCTCGAAGCCTGGGTTGCCCATGGCAACCCACAGTCCCAGCCCAGCAGGTATCTGGGGTTTGTTTATATTCTATAATTAAAACTTTGTAGCCTTGAGTAGAGCTCAGGGCTTGCAGGGCCCTGGCTTCCTCCATTGCTCGGGGTAATTCCAGCTCTGTGACCGCCACTATCTTAGCTGAGTTAATTTGCATACTTGCTCCTGATTGGTTGGTGAGTGGGGCTTATGGGTGTGGCCTGTGGGTGTAGCAGAGTGAGGGTCAATTTGCATATTACTGTTATTAGATAGCCAAGAAGTGGAAGCAACACAAGTGTCCATCAATAGACAAAAGGATAAATACTAGTACAATATAAAATAAATACTAGTAAAACTAGGGTAAATACTTGTATATACCTACAATGGAATATTACTTAGCTTTATAAAAGAAATTCTGACATAGGCTACAACATGGAGGAATCTTGCAGAGATTGTGCTAAATGAAATAAGCCATCACAAAAAGACAAATGTTGTATGATTCCATTTACATGAGGTACTTAGAGTAGTCAAAATTATAAAAACAAAGTAAAAGGTGGTTGCCAGGGGCTGAGAAGAAGACGGTATGAGTACAGTTTCCGTTTTGCAAGATGGAATAAGTTCTATAGATAGATAGTTGTACAACAATGTGAACATATTTAATGCCACTGAACTTTATAACTAAAAATGATTAAAATGGGAACTTTTATGTTAAGCATATATTAGCATAATTAAAAATTTTAAAAACCTGTGGGGAATAAAGAAAGCAGAGAAATATATTTTATAAGAAGATATGTCTAAGTAAGTTGGCTATTTGGTAGTGAAAGTAGAATGATTATGATTTTCTACTTTATAGCATTTTCCAAATTTTTTACAATGTGTACATTTTTTGTGCACATTAAAAAAACTAAGTTGAAATTTAAAAGGAAGTTTAGTGATTATTTAAGTAGTTTTGTGAGGTTAAAGGTTTACAACACAAATTTCTAAAATGACACAAGTTATTGCCTACAGAAATTTTCTCCAAAATACTAAATAACATGAATATACATTAGGAATTGATCTTGATTGTAACCCAAAGATTTTTTTTTAAAGTTATGTTTATTCATTAACTATAATACTGAGGCATACTTTTTGGTATTACTGGTATTACTGCTTCCCACTTTTGAGATTTTTCATGCAAAATTCACATCCTATATAATAAAACCCTAATATGCAAATTGCCCCCTTGGGTGGTCATTTGACAGGGAAACTGGGAATTCAACCGACTGCTATGAAGGGCGCTGACTACCAGAAGAGGGAGTGGAGGAAAGTGCAGAACATGGTGCGATGCTGGCAGCAGGCGGCCGTGGAGGTGCTGCTGGCCCCAATGGGCGCTGATGAGAACAGGACTGCAGCGGGATGGTGGAGATGAGTGGGCAGTGCCAGACCAAGGTAGATGCAAGTGAGGGCCTGACTGCCCCGCCGATGGTGACCAGTGGCTGGCAGGCCCTGATTGGCCAATCAGGGCCGGGCCATCAGCTGGAATGGGGAAATAGGGGTGGGTGACAGTGACCAAACTCCCACAGCACCCACTCTCACCAGCTACCTGAGGGACAGGGGGATGAGGACAGAGGTGCATTGAGAATGTGGGGTGTCCGCCAAACTTGCTCTCACTCCCTCTGCAACCCTTCTTCAGGCGCCAGGACTCACGTGCCAGGGAAGTCCCTGCGCTCAGGTGCTGGGCACCTATGAGGAGCACACATGCTGGGCACACATGGCCTCTTCTAGGTGAGCCAGGCCATAGCTGCCACAACCACAGCGTCTGGTCAGGCTCCCAATGGGTTTGCACAGGAGCTGGTCTTCTAGGCCGGCCGGGAGAGCGCAAGCTGCTTGTCCAGCTCTGTGCAGCACTGCTGGGTGGCCCAGAAGTCCACGCTGAGCCCTGGCCCATGGCGTCTGGCCATGCTCACATCTCCACATGGGGACTCAGGCGCCATGATTCAGGCAGAGGGGGGCACATAGGGGCCCAGGTACTGCCCAGGGCCCAGTGGTCAGCTGGGACCTGCCCTTCCACGGCAGACACTCACTCTTTGATCACTGGTCAGACCTAGGGACCACAACCCTTGCTTGAATTTCGTGCACCAGGCCTCTAGTATGTGTCATAATTACAAGTTTTAACCAATTTCTGAGTTAGTGTTTATAAAATAAAAAAGCATGCTAGTCATGGTTTTAAAAACTACACATTAACCATTTTACATTCGACAAATAATTTTTAACACCGATCATGGATAAAATTATCTTCTTTATTTTGCTTAAGTATTCACGGTATCCTATCAAAAAAATCACCTTTTGTCTTTCCATATTATATTTTTCTTTTAAAAATGCTATTAATTCAATTCGTTGCACCTCCTCCCTCCCTATTTTTTCTTTTTAAATACTTATCTCCTCATACTTTTAAAATGTTAACTAAAAAGAAAAATTTGTAAGTAGTATAATTATTAGCAACTAAAACTATCCTTGTAAATAATTCATTTATGTTTAAAAAATCTGAAAGTAAATACCTTGACAATACTTATACCAAACTAGAGGCCTAGTGCATGAAATTCGTGCACAGTTAGTGTCCCTAAGGCTGGCCTGTGCCCCCTTGCAGTCTGGGACCCCTTGGGGGATGTCTGCCTAAGCCAGCAGTTGGATATCCCTCTCACAGTCCAGGATCCCTCAGGGGATGTCCACCTAAGCTGGCAGTTGGACATCCCCATCGCAATTCGGGATCCCTCACTCCTTACCACCCACCTGCTTGCTCCTTACCACTCAACTCGCTGCTCCTTAGCAGCAGGCTCCTTACTGCTTGGCTCGCTGCTCCTTAGTGCTGCTGTGGAGGTGGGAGAGGCTGCCGCCACCACTGCTGCACTGGCAGCAATAAGCACAGCTTCTGGCTGAGCGGCGCTTCTAGCAGAGCGGCGCTTCCGCTGTGGGAGCACACTGACCACCAGAGGGCAGCTCCTGCATTGAGCGTCTGCCCCTGGTGGCCAGTGCATATCATAGCAACCAGTTATTCCACCAGAACGGTCGCTTAGGCTTTTATTGAAATAAGTTTTAATGGCTTTTTAAATATTTGTTTAATATTAACCTAAGAACATTTTTTATTCATATATATTGCATACCTATTACATGCTAAACAATGTCAGAAAACTGAGATAACAATGGTTAAACAGATGTGGCTTTTTCCCTCATACAATTAATGATCTTATTAATTTAGCATGTTTCTTTATAAAACTGGTAATTTGTTATAACCTAATATATTTTCCTAAATGGAACATTTTCTGATATGAAGTAATTTTACCTATTATCTGAACATACAATTTCACATTAATTATCTGCTATTATCTACAATCCAAGGAAATTATATGCTATTAAATGCTTTAAAAGAAGCAGTTATAAAGTATCCTCTTATCCTCTTATTATTCACCTACAAAGTTTCGCTTGGTAAAGTTGTTCCACACTGCACACAAACCAACTTTTAGTATCCTTTAATACAATTTATGCTTCCCCTAACGCAAATAAATTACTAAATACGCTGAAAGACTACTAACAAAAAGACACACAAAACCTTTATGTTCTCTCTCCCTCTTTTAACATGGCAGCCTAAGCAAAAAAAAAAAAGGAATAAGACAGAGAAGACTAAGTCCCTAACAGACTTTCTAGCTAAGGATGGAGGGACTAGTGGAGGAAGCACCTCTGTCCCCAAACCAGTCAGTGGGGCTTATGAAACAGCAACCTGGAAGATGTTTCAAACACTTGGCACACTGATGAAAATGCTGTGTACAGAGCACCTCCAATAGACTGTTCTATCTTTCCCACTGTTCCACAGGCTGCTCGGGAACTCAACATTGACAGGAACTGTTTCCCAAATTGCCACCCCACACTGCTTTTCTAGGGCACTTGCCCTATAATGTGACAGACTAGTCCATTAAGGAATTCATTAAGGGATTAAATACCAGTGTGGTCTGTTTATCAAGTGAACCCAGAAATCCAGCAAGGTTGAAAGGTTTTGATTACGTTGAGTTTGAGGACCTGGATTCCTTTTTCAATGCCCTTAGTGTCGATGAAGAGTCTCTACATAACAGAAGAATTTGAGTGGACATCGCTGATCAAACACAAGATAAAGACAGGGATGATGGTTCTTTTAGCTGAGATCAAAATCAAGATTCTGACTAAATAGATACACACTGGAGGGCCCGTCCTGCCGCAGACAGCTTTGATATTTACCCACCTAGAAGAGGTGATGACAGCTTTGTAGAGAACTATCGAGATTATGATTGAGACCTATACTTTGATAGGTATTGGTACAGTTTTCATTATGGCCCAAGCCAGAAAATGAATCCATACAGGGGCCAGGATTACTATCATGATAGAGGAGGCAGAGACTATAACAGATGCTATGATTCCAGGATAAGCAGAAGAACATTTGGTAGTGGTTACTGTAGAGATGATCACAACAGAGGGGGCGGGGACTGCTATGAAGACAAATATGACAGGTACAACGATTATTCTTAGAATGATTACACGTGTGATAATAGTGTTCCCTCAAAGACCCAAATTGAATCTAAAGCCTCAGACCACTCCTAAAGATGATTCCTCTGCTAGCACCTTTTAGTCCGTCGAGCATCATCTATCTTTGGAGGGGCAAAGCCTGTTGATACAGCAGCCAGACAATGAGAAGTAGAGGAGCAGCTACGGAAAGAATGGAAGAATCTGCAGTGTTAGCTGAATGAGCCTAAACTAGAACCTTAGACTTGAGAGACACACAAGATGGCTAAGTGAACTAACTCAGGAACAGGAACAGGAAAAGTTAAGGATAGGAAGTGAGTTATCACAGACTGGGACCTCAGCCACATTGGGCACAAATTCAAGAAAAAAAGTGTGTGAGAAATCTCTAAAAAGTGAAACACTCAATAAGGAAGAAGACTGTCACTCTCCAACTTCTAAACCTCCCAAACCTGGAAAGCCCTTAAAGGTAAAGCCAGGTCCTCCGCCACAGGATAATGCTTGGGTGAAACAAAGACTAAATCTCGTGCTTAATCTCAGAGCTCAGACACAGAGCAGCAATCCCCTACAAGTGGTGGGGGGAAAATTGTTCCAGCTCAACCATCCGAGAAAGAACCACCAAAGAAAGCAGATGAAAATATAGTGAATGGAGTATCCCAAAAGGCAAACGCAGGAATTCTAGTCTTCATAGAGGCGATGGAGGGAACAAAGACCACTGGAAGGAGCCAGATAGCAAAGACACAAAAAGGATCAAGACTCCCATTCTGCACCTGAGTAAATCCAACCTCCTTCATTTCTGCAAGCAAGCATGCTACTCTTTCCATTGATGGTGAAGATGAAAACTAGGGAGATGACACCAAACAGACCTTTACATCCTGAGCTTTCTGAGGCTCTCTCTACCTGGATCATTCAAGAGCAAACAAAACTGACAAGATAAATAAAACTCCCCACCTTTGGGAGAGCTTCTTAACTTAAAAATAAATAATAAAAGATAAACAATCCAATTAAAAAATGAGCAAGGACCTAAATAGACACTTTTCGAAAGACAACATAGGAAGGCAGAGAGACATATGAAATCGCGCTCAAAGTCACAAATCATTCCAGAGATGCAAATCAAAACAACAATGAGGTATCATCTCACACCTATAAGAATGGCTATCATCAACAAATTAACAAAGGACAAGTGCTGGCAAGGATGTGGAGAAAAAGGAACCCTCCTGCACTGCTGGTGGGAATGCAGACTGGTGCAGCTACTGTGGAGAACAGTATGGAGTTTCCTCAAAAAATTAAAAATGGAACTCCCTTTTGACCCAGTGATCCCACTTCTGGGAATACTAGGGGCCCGGTGCACTCGGGGTGGAGGGAGTCCCTCAGCCCGGCCTGTGCCCTCTCACAGTCTGGGACCCCTCAGTGGACGTCCTATGATGGCCCCAGTCTGCCAGGCGCCTTTTGTGTGTGTGTGTGTGTGTGTGTGTGTGTG
>PVJC01032657.1:0-19807 GCA_004026665.1 Murina feae
AGGCATAGAAAGGGAGTGGACTGACAATTTTCGGGGGTTAAGGGTGTTGGGGATGCGTGAAGAGACTGGACAATAATTGTACACCTATGGATGAGGACAATGGGGGGGCAAGGTCAGAGGTTGGGGTGGGAATTGGGAGGAGGGGAGCTATGGGGGAAAAAAGAGGAACAACTGTAATAATCTGAACAATAAAGATAAACTAAAAATAAATAAATAAATAAATAAATAAATAAATAAATAAATAAATAAATAAAAAGAAGCAGCAGTTAGCAACAGGAACTAAGTCGTGAACTAGAGTTACAGCACTGAGGAAAGCAAAGGATTAGAACCAGAAAGATTGCCCTAACCGGTTTGGCTCAGTGGATAGAGCGTCGGCCTGAAGGGTCCCAGGTTCGATTCCGGTCAAGGGCATGTACCTTGGTTGCGGGCACATCCCCAGTAGGAGGTGTTCAGGAGGCAGTTGATCGATGTTTCTCTCTCATCGATGTTTCTAACTCTCTATCCCTCTCTCTTCCTCTCCGTAAAAAATCAATAAAATATATTTTAAAAAAGAAAAAGAAAAGAGAACCAGATTATGGTCAGCCAAAAATAATCACCACACACAAATGTGAATAAGCATAAATATGAGGAAAAGATTTAGAAAGGTGAGAAAGAATAGCAAATATATAGGGATAAAAAAAATCACAAATACCTTGACTTTTGTGGTCCGATTAACAAAGGAGCACAATTTTCAACACAAGGTCTCCAGGGACATCCTTCCTGCTCCTCCAGTCCCATGAAATTCCTACCCCTTACCACACCATGAAAGTCTTACAATCAGTCCCTCCAACTGACTTCTCCCTGCGCCTTGCAACCAAAAGCAATGCTCAACTAAAGAAAGACAGGAGGCTTACCTTTGGGTATCAACAGTAACATTACTTGAAGTGTTTAAACTCATGGTGAAGTCTTCCAACTCTTTCACCAATTACCCCACTCTTATTGATGATTAAAATTGTCCAAGATATCTGTGACTTACAGGTTAGATGGACTAAAGCCTGTTAAAATAGCAAACAATACAACAGTGGTTATACATGTGAATCTGAGACTATGGGTGATTTTTCTTTTGTTCTTTGACTTCTTCGTATTTTTTAAATTATTGTCTATCAAACATATAAATACTTACATTTTTAAAAGTCATCTTTTATTTCTTTTTTAAAAATTAGAATCAGCCCTAGATGGTTTGCTCAGTGATCAGAGTGCCGGCCGGTAGACTACAGGGTCCTGAGTTTGATTCCTGATCAAGGGAATATACCTGGGTTGCAGGCTCAACCCCTGCCCCAGTTGCAGGAGGCTATCAATCTATGTGTCTCTCTCACATCATGTTTCTCTTTCTCTTTGTCTCTCCTCTCCCTTCTACTCTAAAAATCAATGGAAAAAATATCCTTGTGTGAGGATTAAACAACAACAACAAAATAATAATAATAATGATTAGAAACAAAAATGTAAAAAAGATGTTCCTTCTTTTTTATTATATTTTTATTGATTTCAGAGAGGAAGAGAGAGGGAGAAAGATAGAAACATCAACGATGAGACAATCATTGATAGGCTGCCTCCTGCACACCCCACAACGGGGATCAGCCCGCAACCCAGGCATGTACCCTGACTGGGAATCGAACCATGATCTCCTGGTTCATAAGTCTACACTCAACTGCTGAGCCATGCCAACTGGGCAAAGAGGTTTATTTTTGTAAGAACAAGGCAATGCTATTAGATTATTTTCATTTTCAAATAAAAATAAAAAATTATTTTTAAGAAATAGTGACAAATTCTTCTTGAACTGGAAAAGAAATAAGTAGTTCCTATCTGCAGGCCATAAAAGTCAGTCTGAAAGAAAATTAAGTCCAGGCTTATTTTTGGGTTCTCAAAGGTTTTTGAATAAATGAAATATTTTTAATGCAAACAGAAAATATCATGGTAATTTTTAAAGGCCTTCTCCTAAGGCAGGGGTGGAGAACGTCTGGCCCACGGGCTGTATAAGGCCCCCGAAATCCTTTGGTCTGGCCCTGCTAAAGCATTAGGGGTGAGTTAATTAAATGTTTGACCAGATATAACTAATTTTTAAGCTGATAATTTTATATGGCCCGAGAATGATCTTATAAATATCCAAATGGCCCTTGGCAGGAAAAAGGTGTCCACCCTTGTCCTAAGGGACTGAAGAAGAAAGAAAGAAGAGAGCATTAGTCACTTACACTCGCCTTCTCACTGGAACCCTCTTCTATGGGACATATTCCAAATTATACAGAGCCAGCACTTCAATTACTTAACTATGGTATGAGGGAGTCTCTGGGCAAACATTTTAAACAGAGAGATAGCGGTAACTATAATTAAGTCCACATAGGCACAAATATCAAGAACCCACAAGTATCTCCCCAGCAAAAGTCCAATATCCTAAGATAGACAATGGGCTTTGGACTCAGAGATCTGAGATAGGAGTCCAGTAAGTACCTTACAAGTATGTGGCAGTGATCAAGTCACTTAAGCTCTCTGAGCCTATTTCCTCAACCATAAGCAGCTGATGACTGTATCAACCTCTCTCACGCATTTGAAATTTAAGTACATATAGCACATGTACAGTGCTCAGTTGAACTATCAACTTCTATTACTGAACACCCTCTGAGAAATTATGACCCCTGACAAAGGAAGGGTGTAGGTGATAGATAATTTAGTCTGAGGGAAAGATGTAATAAAAGAATTGTTTAGGGAAATTGTGGATGTATAGGGATATCTAGAAAACCAAAAAAAAAAAAAAAAAGCTAAATTCTGTGCCTGCTCTCACAACCCTGAGAGAGATCACCGAAAGAAAAGTAACTCGAATAAGCCAACTGGGATGTAAGTCAACCATGGTCCTGAAAACTGACTAACGGTTCCTACAGATAGACACCCAGGGACCTTTAACACAGTGGTTCATGTCGATGACAGAAGTCTGACCTAGGACAAAGAGGACGTGATTTTTACCAACATCTGGTTGAGGGAAGAGAAATTCTAGTTCTCCAGGCACCTAAAAGACTAAGTTGGGGAATATGGTAGATAAACAAATACCACTGTCATTCATTCATTTAGCACCTATTACAGTGCCAAAGCACTGTATCTGGTATTTTTTATATAGAACTCTGATCCTTAAAACACTGTAAGGGCCCTAACCAGTTTGGCTCAATGGATAGAGCATCGGCCTGCGGACTGAAAGGTCCCAGGTTCGATTCCGGTCAAGGGCATGTACCTTGGTTGCGGGCACATTCCCAGTGGGAGGTGTGCAGGAGGCAGCTGATCGATGTTTCTCTCTCATCAATGTTTCTAACTCCCTCTCCCCCTCCCTTCCTCTTTGTAAAAAAAAAAAATCAATAAAATATATTTATTTTAAAAAAACTGTAAAGATGTAAAGATGATCCCATTTTCAACAGAGAAAACTAAGACTCAGAGATCAGAAGTAACTTGCCAAAAGTCATAGTCAGTATAGGACCAAGATTTCAACTCATAACTCAAAAGCCCAAGCTCTTTATACAAAGCCACAGGTGATACATACAATTGAACCTAAGGTTTATCATCTTTAAGTACAGAAACTCTTTTGATTCAGAGACTAGATGACTTTCCTAAGAGCAGTCAGCTACCAAGTGGGGAACACTTAGGTCTTAATCAAGTTTTTCTGACACTGAACCCCAGTCTTTTTACCTTCCCACATGCCGCCAGTGTCACTCCAGAGAAACTCCTTCAGAACAGAAGTTCAAAAGTTAGAACGTACAAGGAATGGACTCTTCTATATATTAAGAGTAAAGTCCAAGGCTCAAAGTAGATATATAAAACGTCTGTTTTTGTGAAAAGATTTAAAAAACACATGTATGCATATGTCACAACAGGCACAAACAGAAACTCTGTCTCACGGGCAAATGATTTAACCTGTTAGGACCTTAATAATGTCTGTTGTTCTTTGTTTTGTTTTTATCTTGGGCAAAGCAGTGTGGGAAGAGTTTACCAAATTTTAACTAAGTTGTGTCAGTGAAGCTAAATTGGAGACAGTGATCATTTCTCAGTGGATTACTTTGGTATCTGACACCTACACATCTGAGCAGTCCTCGAGAAGTGTCTTCTACGGCTCAGGAGCATGTCTCATCGATTTCCAGATCAGTGCTACAGATACTGTAACAGGTCCCCACCCCTGCCCCTTGATGTCTCTCTCTTATAAACCTCCCCCCCCTTCTGTGAGCAGAACCTGTGACTTGTTTCTAACCAATGGAAGATGACAAACATGATGGAATACCACTCCCGTGATCACACTATGTTTTATAAGAGGCTGTCTTATAAAAGTTACAGACAATCTCCTCCTGGCCTTCAAGACGCGAACTGCCATGCTGTGAGCTGCCTATGGAGAGGGCCACATGGCAGGGAACTGCAGGCTGCCTCCAGCCCATAGCCAGTGAAAAGTCAGATCCCTGTCATACAGAGGCCAAGAGGAAAGAAACCCTGTCAACACCTGAATGAACTGGGAAACAGATTCTTTTTTTAAATATATTTTTATTGATTTCAGAGAGGAAAAGAGAGGAAGAGAGAGTTAGGAACATCAATGATGAAAGAGAATCACTGATCAGCTACCTCCTGCACACCCCACACTGGGGATCAAGCCCGCAACCCTGGCATGTGCCCTTGACTGGAATCGAACCTGACACCCTTCAGTCCACAGGCCAATGCTCTATCCACTGAGCCAAATCACTAGGGCAGAAACTGGTTCTTTTCAGTCAAGCCGTCAGATGAGAGCACAGCCCAGCTGGTGCCTTGACTATAACCCAGTAAAACTGACAGAAGGCCCACCTAAGCCATGCCCAGACTCCTGACAGAAACTGAGTTAAGAAATGGGTGCTGTTTTAAGCCACTAAGTTTGTGGTAAGTTATTATAAGACAATAGAAAACTTATATGAATAAGAAATAACCTTGAGAATGCTCTTGTAGGGTCAAAAAGAAAAGAAAAAGAAAAGTTGAGCAACAGGTCAAATAAAAATATGAGTTCTCATACCATCCTTGCTTGTGTGTGTTTATACGTCTGTTTTTCTACAGGCGAATTTCCTTATGAATTTAAATGAGGGAGCTTGTATAAATCCTATATAAGGTAACTAGATAAAGAAACTAGATGATCATGAGCAGTATTTACAACAAAAAGAACCACAAAATACCAATGAATAAGGGCAGCACCTGGCCCCTGGATAGCTTAGTTGATTAGAGCATCGCCCGGATATGCCAAGGCTGCAGGTTCGATCCCCATTTAGGGCACCTACAAGAAGCAACCAATGAATGTATAAATAAGTGGAACAACAAATCAATGTTTCTCTCTCACTCCCTCTCTCACTCTCTCTCAAAATCAATCAATAAAAAAATGAGTAAGGGCAAGCAACAAACAGTCACAAAATCTGCACAGGAGCAAACATGTCTATAGAGAAGAAAGCGAAGGGAAATAACACGCTGCATTAGACAGAGCCCCCAAAGAGCCAACAGATGTTTCATGAAAAGCATGGCAGGCTAATTTGAGAGCAGCAGATGAAAGTAGGAGAAGTCTGCCCATTCCACGAGCTGGCATATGATCAGAGTCTTGAAAGAACAATACAGTCTCTGGCACCCTCGGGCACTGTGTGGCACCATCGGGCACCGGGAGGAACTCCAGAGTGGCTTGAGACCCGGTGCCTCTTAGGGCAGGGCTGAGAAGCAGCCATAGCTGGTTGCTCCGCCCTGTAGACTCCCCAAGAGCACTCCCCACCCAAGCTGCCCACAGAGGCTTTTGCATATAAAAGGCTGAGTAGCCTCAGGCAAAGGCTAAAATAGCAACTCCTTGGGGATACAAGTGCCAGTGTACCCAGTGGTCAGAGTGGTACAATCCTAAATACAACTCCTCAGATTCACAAGGGACACACTCGGGGAAGACTCAGTGAGCACTAAAGACCCACTGAAACAACTCTTGCCCCATAAGGGTGTCTCCAGCATAGAAGTTCTCTCACTGTAGACACCGCTGATTCCCATAAGCAAGTGGCTTGGAAGTTATTTACTCTCAGTGATCACCTAACACAAAAAGCCACTCTATGAACCCAGGGAAGCAGCCAAAATGCGGAGACAAAGAAATGGATCACAAATGACAGAAATGGAGGAAAGCAAATGACAGGATATAGAGTTCAAAACCACGGTTATAAGGTTTTTCAAAAATTTTCTAGAAAGGGCTGATAAACTTAGTGAGACCCTCAATAAATCTAATGAGACCCTTGAGGATATGAAAAAGGACCAACTAGAAATTAAGCATACACTGACTGAAATAAAGAATATTATACAGAGATCCAACAACAGATTAGAGGAACGCAAGAATCAAGTCAAAGATTTGAAATATGAAGAAGCAAAAAATACCCAAATGGATAAGCAAAAAGAAAAAAGAATACAAAAATATGAAGACAGTATAAGGAGCCTCTGGGACAACTTCAAACATACCAACATCAGAATTATAGGGGTGCCAGAAGAAGAGAGAGAGCAAGATATTGAAAACATCTTTGAAGAAATAATGACAGAAAACTTCCCCTACCTGGTAAAACAAATAGACTTCCAAGTCCAGGAAGCACAGAAAACCCCAGACAAAAGGAATCCAAAGAGGACCACACCAAGACACATCATAATTAAAATGCCAAGAAAGACAAGGAGAAAATCTTAAAAGCAGCAAGAGAAAAGCAGCCAGTTACCTACAAAGGACACCCATACGTCTGTCAGCGACTTCTCAACAGAAACTTTGCAGGCCAGAAGGGAGTGGCAAGAAATGTTCAAAGTGATGAATAGCAAGAACCTACAACCAAGATTACTTTACCCAGCAAAGCTATCATTCAGAATTGAAGGTCAGATAAAGAGCTTCACAGACAAAAAAAAAAGCTAAAGGAGTTCATCACCACCCAACCAGTATTATATGAAATGCTGAAAGGTATCCTTGGAGAAGAGGAAGAAGAAAAAGTAAAGATAAAAATTATGAACAACAAATACATATCTATCAACAAGTGAATCTAAAAATCAAGTGAATAAAGAATCTGATGAACAGAATAAACTGGTGAACAGAATAGAATCAGAAGCATAGAAAGGGAGTGGACTGACAATTTTCGGGGGGAAAAGGGTGTTGGGGATGCAGGAAGAGACTGGACAATGATCGTACACCTATGGATGAGAACGGGGGAGGTGTAAGGACAGAGGGTAGGGTGGGAACTGAGAGGAGGGGAGCTATGGGGGGGGGGAGAGTAACAACTGTAATAATCTGAACAATAAAGATTTTAAAAAAAGAATTATACAAATAAAAAATAAAAATAAAAGAATAATGCAGTCTGCCTCATTAACTTTCAAAACTGACCTGCCAAGGTCCCCCTTCCCTGACAGGAACCCACAGTAAAAAGCAACTACTGGGGATTCAATGAGACTTTAAATACCAAGTCCATCCTCTTGTTCTGACAAATAGGGAATCGATTCCAGGAAGGGTTTTTCGGGGCTGAGTAAAAAAAGATGAAGGGATTAAGGGGGGAAAAACACACAAAAAAAAACTCAAAGACACAGACAAAAGTATGGTGACCAGTAGAGGGAAGGAGGGGTGGGGGAAGGTAGAAAAGGGTAGAGGGGGGATAGATGGCGATGGAAGGAGACTTGATTTGGGGTGGTGAACAGGTAATATATTTGGATGATGTATTAGAAAATTGTACACCTAATACCTATGTAATTTTATTAACCAGTGTCACCTCAGTTAACTCAATACAAAAGGGAATCTATTGCCTGGGGAGTTCAGGTGATCTGGCTGAGGTGTCACAGCTAAGAGTCTATGCCAGGACTCATATAGAAAACGCCAGACTGAAACTGTTCCCTTCACCTTTCCTCTTGGGTTGCATCGCCTTTGCTTCCTCTCTGTTTCACGGGAAAGCACATTCGTTTCCTTATCTACCATCGTGTGGTCGTTACTAAGCACTAACTGTTCCAAAACGGTGGGCTCTTTTCTCCAAGACTATACAACTATAAAATATCGACTTATAACGTATTCAAAAGATTTGGAGACCAACTGAAATTGCTTCTCATGCAAGTATCATCTGAGATGTGCTTCAACTGGATGAAGCGTGCGGTCTCCTAGGAGAGTTTTCACTCCGAAGGAGGACCCAATTCCTGCAGGCTGTTTACCTCTGCGGGGGAAGAGCCCGTTTTCCTGAGTCTCAGAGCTCCTGAGGGGAAGGCGCAGAAGCCACGGGAGGCAGCCCAGCCGCGGCTCTCAGCCTTCTGGCCCTTTAACACAGCGCCCCCTGTTATGACCCGACCATATAAAATTTTTGTTGCTCCTTCCTAACTGTAATGTTGCTACTGTTGTGAATCGTAATGTAAATGTCTGATATGCAGGATGGTCTTAGGCGACCCCTGTGAAAGGGTCATTCCACCCCAAAGGGGTCGCGACCCACAGGTTGAGAACCGCTGGCGCAACTGCTTTCATGGATCCCACGTCTACAGAACCCAGTGTGTGGCTGGCATGTTTGTTTTTTGTTTTTGTTTTTTTGGTGTGTTTTTTTCCAAGAATGACAAAGACGCGGTCCCTGACCTCGAAGGATTTTCCTCGAAGGGCTTCTCGGGAGGTGGGCTCCGCAGCCCTGAGTTGTAAACCGCGAAGCTCCGAGCCCAGGCCCCGGGCCCCACCCTCCGGGGAAGGGCGGCAGCGGCGGGACGCTCCGAGGAGCGCATCCTCCCGGGGGGCGGGCGGGGGGCCCAGCCCCGGGGGCGGAAGGCGTGTCCCCACCGAGGACGCGAACAGCCCCGAGACGGTCCCAAACTGCCCTGGGTCTCCCTCAACACCCCTGAGCCCCGCATCGTGGGCCTCTCTGCCCCTCCCGCCCACGTCCTTCACCTCGAAGACCTCCCACCCCGCGGTTACCTCCGGGGGCTCCCGTGGTCCAGACCGCACACCCGGGACCCCAGGGGCAGCTTCCACTCTCAGGCCCAGGCTGGTCGCGGGGGTCAAACCAAAGCAAAATCTGCTTGGACTGGACTGAGTCTGGGACCCGGGGATGGAGAACGAATAGCAAAGGGGGGACTGCGCGGGGGCAAACCCCCTGGAGACGGTGTTCACAACGGCCACTTCCGGAGACTCAACTCCCTTGGCAGAGCGTCCCAGCCTCTCGCCCGCCTCCGGCCCGCCGCGCCCCGGCGCCCTCCTCGCCCCGCCTCCCGCGGCCGCAGCTCCGGGAGACGCACGCGGAGGACGCGGGGCTCCGATTGGAAGAACCGGGCCGCGGGCTGTGCGGCTGCGCAGGAAGGCGAGCCCGCGCATGCGCCGTTGCTGGAGAGCGGCGCCCCCTGCGCCTCCTCCCCGCGCACGGAATTGCTGCGACCCACGCTCCAGGGTGGTGGTCTCGGCGTGGGGACCCAGGTCGCGGTCTCAGGATCCCCCTCCCCCCCGCCAGGGCCCACTGAGCAAACAGCGCAGGTCGGGTCCGGACCCTGCGTTTTAAAACTGGCGGCCCCTCGAGGTCCGCGATCCGGCTCCGAGCCACAGGGCAGTTCCCTTCGCTCTGCGGCTGCACCCGCGCCTGTTTCCTCCGCCAGCGCCGCGCAGTGTGTCCCCTCCTCCCATCCCCATTGTGTCCCTGCTTTTATGGTTGTAAATTGGGCCAGAAGGCGGGCCAGTGCGCTGGTGCTGTTGCAGCGCCTTTCGTTATAAATATTACGTAATGAGGTATCTTGCAAAAAAAAAAAAAAAAGACCTTGGCTCCTTAGCATGTGCAACGTCTCTCCCATCCCCCTGCTCCCGCCCGCAGCTCCAAGCACACACTAGACACACACATGCACATACACACCCGCCTTCCTCTTGTTGATCATTATACTTTGGTTTCTCCCAGTAGCTGCTTCACAATCTGCTGCCCCCTCTGGGAAATTGGAAAACCAAATCCTCTTTTGTTCCTTGGCTTTTGAAACTCTATTCCCCAAAGAACATTACAAATTGGCGGGAGTTTAAGCATTTTATTTTCGCCACTGTCGCCTCCTCTCCAAAAAAGGTGCCTAATGCAAAATGAGCCTTTTTATGCTAAAATTGTTCCTGGTTTATTGTAATCAACCTGAAATCAGGTGTAGGGGACCATCTTTCCCGTCTGCCTGGGGAGAACCAGCAGCCATACTAGTAAATGCGAATATAAATTGAGGTCTGATTCAAGTGGTACTGAAACTTCCATTGGTCTGAGTGTAGTCATTTATATTTTAAAAGGAGACCCGTCCCAATTCCTCATAATTTTTACCGGAAAGAGAATAGTTGCTTCCCAAAAAAAAAAAAAAAAAGCGAGAGAGTTTATGGAAAGGACAAAATAGCCTACTCTAACATTTAGAAATTAAATGGAAAATTACAACAGGCTAATAAGATTAAGGCTTTTTTTTTACTTTGCAAGTTTTAACTAGTATTTATAAAATTTCTTACTTATGTTTTGCATTGATTTTAGAGAGAGAGAGAAATCTATTTGTTATTCCACTTATTTATGCATTCATTGGTTTATTCTAGTGCTAGAAATATGCCCTGACTGGGGATGGAACCCAAAACCTTGGCATATCAGGATGACACTCTGACCAGCTGAGCTCCCTGGCCAGGGCTTCTTTATGTTTAAACAAAAATCACAAAATTTAATATTGTGTGGCAAGAATAAATGCCAAATATACTATACTGCACACTTTTTTTTAGTGAAAAATAGATGCAACATAAAGACTTGCTATCTTCATTTATTTGTTCACTTAACAATTTTGGAATACAGACTATATACCCAGCTTGGTACTAGGTTATAGGAATACAGGATATTAATATTCGTACATGGAAACTAGCACCCCCAAAGGCTTCACCACACTGAGATGGAATTGGAAGATGTGTAAGCTACGAACACCAGCATGTAAAATTGCATGAGGCATCTGGAAAACTGGAAGAAGCTCTGACTGCAGTCTTAAGATTAGAGGGAGTGGGGAATAAGATATGAGACTAGAGAAATAAGTAGAACCAGATCACAGAGGGCCTATAGATCATGCTTGGTTTATTAAGCAACAAAGCCAATGAAAGGCATTATTGTTATTATTAATAATTACACAATAAGTCTGACTGTTTTAAAATACTTAGAGTGCCCTGGCTGCTGGTATGGCTCAGTTGCTTGAGTGTCATCCCATACACCAAAAGGTCTTTGGTTTGATTCCAGGTCAGGCCATATGCCAGGGTTTTGAACTCAATCCCCAGTGTTTCTCTCCCTCCTTCCTTCAAAAAGAAAAAAAAATATTTTTGAGATATAATTCAATTTATCTCTACTAGAACTCCACCAAAACAACTTCCATAGTCAGCAGTAACCTCGTTGCCAATCCCAGACTCCTTGAAATCACGGACAGTGATCGTCCTCAGATTTCTCTTCTCTTGGTTTCTCCAACTCTGACCTTTTTTGCTGCTGTTCAGAGAATTGTTATCCCTTTCTTGCCCCTCAAAGTGATATTTTCTGAATTTCTGCCCTCAAACTTCACATTTTCCCATATAAACCTCCTCCGTGATGTCATCCATTCCTGCCAGTGAACTCTAGGTCTTACATTTTCAATTATTTTTGTCCACCTGACATCCTAATATCATAAACTGAGCTCTGGTTTTGAATTTTTAACTCCAAATGGAACAGTGTCATTTTAATGTTTGGCAATACTGAGTTCAGTACATCTAAAACGTAGTTATCTTTCCCAACTTCTCACTAGAGCCCTTCCAAACTACTCCTCTATTTATAAAACTTCTAATCTCTTTGACACCCAAAGGAAAAGGAAAAAGTTCAGAGAAACTTTCTTCTCTCAAGCTCTCAACTTCTAAATCTAAAAACCAATTATGTCCCACTTTTTCTCTAAGTCTTCTGTCTTCTTTTTAAGCCTATTTATAAACATTTTCGTTTGTGTCCTCATTGCTCCATATCCAGACACTTGTGATCAGGACCTTCACTGTGGTCTAAGGCAAGTCACTCACCTCTCCCTTCTGTGCAAATTCTCAACAAGTTGACAACTAAAATCTATGGCATTTTTAAACCCGCAAATATGAGAGAAGAGAATCAAAGTATAGACATTCTCGTAGCATTTTTTTTTTCCTGCTATATCTCCTCAGGCAAGGGAAACAAAAGAAAAAACAAACATATGTAGGAAAATATCAAAAGCAGACCTACCGGCATATGTGTTCCTTTCTGACACGAGGGGAGTGTTCCCTGTTATTGTATGCATGTGAGCCGTATGGCGTTTCAAGCAGCAGATGATCCACATCCTTTTGACCTTAAGTAACCTTCCCCAGAAGGTTCAAACACCAGGTGCTTGATAATTAAGCTGCTTTGAAATCAATTCTTAGAAATGCAAGGTCTTGCCATAATTGTTGCTCTCAGCGGCCCTGGTCCTTTGTTCTTTCAATCCCCATTCGGTATGCTTATATTACCCTCTTGATCAATTCTTTTATTGACTCTTCAGTCCTTACCGGATGAAACTTAAACTTTTCTGCCTTGCCTTCACTCTCACAATAAGTCTTTCCTCTCATTCACATTAGAATGGAAAACACAAAATATTTGAGAATGAATGTAATAAGAGGTAGGCATGGACTTACATCAAAACTTTTAAGATATATAAGTTCATATAAAAGCTTTAAATACAGATAACATTGTTTATTGAACATATACTATGTGCCAGGCACTATGATAAGTAGTTTCACATCTAACCTACTTTATTTTCAAAAATGCAAGTATCTTTATTTACTCCAATAATACATGGTCACTTAAGAAATTGGGCAATTGTAGAAAAGCAAAAGTCTCCCTAAAGTTCTACCTCCCCATCCTAGATATAAAAACGAACTCATAGACTCAGAGAACATTTTGATGGTTGCCAGATAGGAGGAGAGCTTGAGGGTGAAAAAGGTGAAGGTTTTAAGAACAAATTGGTGTTACAGAATAGTCACAGGGTTGTAAAGAACATTGGGAATGTAATCAATCAATGTATGCAGTCAGATAGGTAGGAGATTTACCAGGATGACCACTCAGCACATTTCACTGGGGTGCACACCTGAAACTAACATAATATTGTATGCCAACTGCAAGTTATTATTTACACAGGTGGTTTAAGATTACAAGCATAGCCCTGACCAGTTTGGCTCAGTGGATAGAGCATCGGCCTGTGGACTGAAGGGTCCCAGGTTCAATTCCGGTCAAGGGTATGTACCTTGGTTGCAGGCACATCCCCAGTGGGAGGTGTGCAGGAGGCAGCTGATCGATGTTTCTCTCTCATCGATGTTTCTAGCTCTCTATCTCTCTCCTTTCCTCTCTGCAAAAAATCAATAAAATATTTTTTTAAAAAAAAAGATTACAAGCATAAATTGGTACTTATCTAAATGAAGTTGCATTAAAGGATATTTTTAAAGGATTTAATCTTATAGATTCTTATAATACTATACTCTCGCAAAACCAATACAATTTAAATGAACATAGTACTCAAGTTCATGTGTTAAAAAATAACAAAGCAAGAATATTAGTTGTTGGTTGGGAAATATAATATGAATTAACTAAACAGCTTACTTATCAAAACTGCTAGCTCACCAGGACTCACTTTAAAATTCTTGTTTCACTGAGCCCACTACTCCAAAGCTATTATATCATTCCCAACCAGTGAGTGCCCCACCTTGCAAGATCTGCCTTAAAAATCTCACCCAGCCCAGGTCCTAAGTCTCTGTAAATGCCTTTCTTTAATTTTCTCATTTTGAGGCACCCCTTAGACTTGTCAAGGTGATGTTTTCTCTTAAACAAAGTAAAATAAACTTAACACTTTTTAAAATTACATTTATTGGGGTGACATTGGTTAATAAGATTATATAGGTTTCAAATGTAATTTCTATGATACGTGTTCTGTATGTTGCATTGTGTGCCCACCACCCAAAGTCAAATCTTCTGTCACCATATATTTGATCTCCTTTACCCTTGATTAGCCCTCACCCCCTTCTCTCTGGTAACCACCATACTATTGTTTGTGTCTGAGTTTTTATTCATTTGTTTTTCTTATTTGTTCATTTGTTGCTTTCTGATTTATATCCCACATCTGAGTGAAATCATATGAGTGGTTCTTAGCTTTTTCTGTCTGACTTACTTTACGTAAGTATGATATTCTCAAGGTCATTCAGTGTTGTTGAAATGGCACTCTTTCATCTTTTCTTATGGCTGAGTAGTATAAACTTAGTTTTTGTGTTTTGTTTTTAATATTCCCAGAAGGTCACTGGTTTTTTTTTTAATATATTTTTTATTGATTTCAGAGAGGGAGAGGAAAGGAGAGAGAAACATTAATGATGACAGGGAATCATTGATTGGCTGTCTCTTGCATGCCCCCTACCGGGGATTGAGCCCACAACCCAGGCATGTGCCCTTGACCAGAATCAAACCTGGGAGGGACCCTTTGGTCCACAGGCAGATGCTCTGTCCACTGAGCAAAATTGGCCAGGGCTAAACTTAGCTTTTTTAATCAAAAGGATTTTTTATGTGTGTGTGTTCATGTGTGTCAGAATGGGTCAACAGTTGGTACAGGCAATAAGCAAGTAAAAAAATAAATAAACAAACAGCATTCCAGATGGAGATAAATGCTATTAAAAAATGTGGGAAAGAAAGTACATGCGAGTCATGGAGGGTAAGTGGGTTGTTCCCATTTTAGATTAGGTAACCAGCTAAGGCTTCCCTAAGTGGATGACATTTGAGCAAAGACCTGGAGGTGGTGAGAGAGAAAGCATTCAGCTACTTAGAAAGAGCATTCCAGAAAGAGGGACTAGCAGTTGCACAGGGTTTAAGGCAGGACCTTGCCTGGCATGTTGAAGAAGTAACGAGACTACTATCGCTAAGGACAGAGAAAATGGCAGTGAGATAGGACATGAGGAATAAAAGGTGATAGGAGGGAAACAGGTGCATAGGGCTCTTTTTCTAAATGAGATGGGCAAACCATGCAAGTGAAGTTTAGAATCAAATTTTCAAGAAATTATATGAAAAGTTTAGATTCCTTAAGGGATAATTGAGATTTTTATGGTATTGAGTCTCCCATCCAATAATATGTTATACCTCTCTGCTTGTTCTAGACTTTCTTTAAAATCCTTCAGTAAACCATAATAGTTTTTGGGCCATGAATCTTATAGATTCTTAAGTTTATTAAGAGGTTTTAAAGGTTTGCTTTTGTTTGGCTTGGGTTTCGCTATTGTAAATGGGATTTCCCCCTATTACTTTCTCTAACTGGACCACGTCTCAGTCCCTACTGGTGCTCTAAATTCAACTAGTATCTTGATTTCTATCAAGATAGGTCACTTTTGTCAGTTTTTCACACTTATATAAACAGAATCATACAGGGTGTTTTTTTTTTTTTTAGAAAAACTATTAATATTTAATATATTGCCTCCAAATGATGACAATATGTTCTGTTGGTAGTTGAGTCTTGGTAGGTATAACTCACTTCTGTTTCCTAACTTGTGCACTGGATAGAATTCTCAGAACAATTTTGAATAAAAGAGATGATAGATTTTATTTTATTTTGACATTAATGTGGAATAATTCCTACGTTCACTCCCTTTAAATATAAATATCACTGATTAGTTATTAGAAATTATGTTTATGTTAAGAAAGTATCTTTATCTTACTGATTTTCTATTTTTTAAAACCAAGAGCCTATTTTTGCATCTGTAGTGCACACTGTAAGTGGTATATTAAACAAGCATACCAGTGAGATGTAATCAAAATGCGCCTTTATGTTGTCTCCCATGGCCCCTTTAAAATGCCTTCAGAATGAGATTGTTATACATCTCCCTAAATAAAACTCAAGTTTTTTTATTTTTCTGATCATTACTAGGAAATTGGAAGTCCAGACATCATTGTAGGAGGCAAATTCAATTCAGAATTAGAATATCTTGCCCATTTTATTGATTGATATACAGGTATCTCCTGCTTTTCAAAAGTTCACATTATACCACTTCTCTTTTACAAAAGACCTATATCAGTCCCTTTTTGCTAATCGAAAGAAATACAAGGGTAATTTGAATTTTATGAAAAAAAGCAAAAACGGCATTCAGCTTGTTTTGCAGCTTATAGAAGGTTGTGTCACCCCAGCAGCAAGAGTGGCCCCGCCATGCTCCTTTCTGGGAACTACTAAATGCATGCAACACGAAATTATTCTGAGCTCCAGATGTCCATGTCACTGAAACACTGAAAAAAGGAAAATAATTTCTTAGTGATCAGGTAAATAAAATTATAGCCTAGTTTTCATAGGTCTGTATTCATATTTTTACAATAAGAGTGCCTTCTATTTTTATATTGTTTAAAATTATTAATTATATCTTCCTTTACAAATGTATTTATATCGCTTTTTTAAATACAGTTTATGTAATACTAGAGGCCTGGTACACAAAAATTTGTGCACTCAGATGGGGGGATGGAGGGGGAAGGTCCCTCAGCCCGGCCTGTGCCCTCTCACAATCTTGGACCCCTTGGGAGATGTCCACCTGCTGGCTTAGGCCCAGTCCCAGGGGATTGGGCCTAAGTTGGCAGTCAAACATCCCTCTGGCAGCCCAGTGGCCCTCAGGGGATGTCCAGTTGCCAGCGGAAAGCAGGCCTAAGCTGCAGTCGGACATCCTTAGTGCTGCTGGGGAGGCAGGAGAGGCTCCCACCACCACCACTGTACTGGCAGCCATCAGCCTGGCTTGTGGCTGAGCAGAGCTCCCCCTGTGGGAGTGCACTGACCACCAGGGACAGCTCCTGCATTGAACATCTGCCCCCTGATGGTCAGTGTGTGTCATAGTGACCAGTCATTCCCAGTGGTTCTGCTGTTAGGGTCAATTTGCATAATATCCTTTTATTATATAGGATAGAGGCCTGGTGCATGGGTGGGGGCCAGCTGGTCTGCCCTGAAGGGTGTCCCGGATCCTGCTGGGGTGCCTGGCCAGCCTGGGTGAGTGGCTGATGGCTATTTGCAAGTCGGCCACAGCCCCTTCAAGGTGGGTGTCCCCACCTGGGGTGCCTGGCCAGCCTGGGTGAGAGGCTGAGGGCCGTTTTCAAGCTGGCCACATCCCCTTCAGGGAGGAAGTCCCTGGCCAGCCTGGATGAGTGGCTGAGAGTCATTTTCAGGCTGGCCATAGTCCCTTCAGGGAGGTGGATCCTGCTGGAGTACCTGGCCAGCCTGGGTGAGTGGCTGATGGCTGTTTCCAGGATGGCCACAGTCCCTTCAAGGTGGGTGTGCCCCCCTGGGGTGCCTGGCCAGACTGGGTGAGGGGCTGATGGCTGTTTGCAGTGAGGCTGGCTGGAAGCAGGTATCTGGGATTTATTTATCTTCTATAATTGAAACTTTGTTACTTTAACTAGAGCCCAGGTTGGGTTGCGCCTGACAATCCAGGCTCCCAGCGCTTCCTTGAGCCCAAGCTGGCTGGAAGCAGGAATCTGGGGTTTATTTATCTTCTATAATTGAAACTTTGTTGCCTTGAGCAGAGGCCACAGTGGGCCAAGGCAGGCGGGAATCTTAGCTTCCTCCATCACCTGGGCAAGCCTCCTGCTTGTTCCAGCTCTGTGGCTGCTGGCCGCCATCTTGGTTGTGTTAATTTGCATACAGTCGCTCTGATTGGATGGTGGGCGTGGCTTATGTGTAGTGGAGTGACACCAATTTGCATATTACTCTTTTTTAGATTAGATTGTTTAAACCCAATGTATTAAAACAGCTATTTTTATTGTTTATAGCTAACTTATAAATACTAGGATAATATTATGTAGAACTGGAAATCTTGATTGGAAAGTTCCTTGATAGAAAAAGGTAAATAAAGTTCCCATAGAGAAGCATAATTTAATTCCCTTCTCTGAATTTTGAGAGCACTTTGTTTGTTGTTGTATGTAGTTTTTTGTTTTAGCTTTATTTTTTACTTTTTCTCCCTTGTGCACTGCTGGTGGGAATGCAGGCTGGTGCAGTATGGAAAACAGTGTGGAGTTTCCTCAAAAAGTTAAAAATGGAACTCCTATTTGACCCATAATCCTACTTCTGGGAATATATCCCAATAAATAAAAAATACCAATCAGAAAGGATATATGCACTTTTATGTGCATAGCAGCACAAGCTAAGATTTGGAAACAACCTAAGTGCCCATCAGCAGATGAGTGGATTAAAAGACTGTGGTACAGCTACACAATGGAATACTATCTATATTAATGAAAGCCTATGTGGTCATCACGCCCACACGCCATGATGCCCTCACACCATAACAATCCATCACCAGAAGGCTGTGTGCACAGTGGGTGCATCTGGGTGGGCGGGGACTTGGCACTGTGTGCACGGTGCAGAGGCAGGTCCTACAGCGCTACATGGCGACGCCAGTGTAGGACCCCTGGATCCGGCCTACCTCTTTGGGGCAATCCATCAAGGAGCCCTAGATGTGTGGGCAAGCGTCTACCTCTTTGGGGAGATCAATTACCGAACTCCTGCACTGTGAGAGGGCACAGGCTAAGCAGGGGAATCCCACCCCCCAAGTTCACAAATTCTGTGCACTGGTGCTCTAATGCTTCTATAAAAAATAAGGAATGTTTACTATTTGCAATAGCATGGATGGACCTGGAGAGCATTATGCTAAGCAAAATAAGCCAGTTGGAGAAAGATAATATCACATGATCTCACTCATATGTGGGATATAATGAACAACATAAACTGATAAACAAAAATAGATCCAGAGACAAAGAAACACTGAACAGACTGTCCAACCTCAGAGGGAATGCGGGGGAGGGGGAGAAGAGATCCACCAAAGGACCTATATGCATGCATATTAGCATAACCAATGGACAGGAACACTGGAGTGGTGGGGGCTTTTCGTGGAGGGTGGGAGTGGCCGGGGAGGGGTCAATGGGGGTGGAAGGGAAGGAGACATATGTAATACTTTAAAGTATATAAAAAAAAGGTAGGTTCTACACTGTATTTTGCATACTCACAACTGTAAACGTGCTTTTGCCCTATATATGTATGTATGAAATCAAAGGATAATTAAAATTTACATTCACATTTTGTTATAAAATTTAAATGACCCTTAGTTTGGAGAAATGTGAAATTGAAAAACCTTTCTTTTATGTTCTTTATATGTAATAATTTATTTTAATATTTAAAAATTTTTATTATTGAGGAGAAACAAGATGGCGGCATAGGGTAGACACCGTAAATGGAGCCGTGAACAACTATTTCAGAAAAACCACGAAAAGAACACACGGACACCACTCACACCCACAGGAAGGCTGGCTGAGTGAAAATCCTACAACTAGAGAAGAGTCTGAGACTCAGAGGAGCGGCGGAAGCAAAGTACAGAGGTACGGAGGCGCGCGCACGGGGCTCGGGGAAGGGCTGGCTCCGGGGGACGCGGTTCTTTTCCAAAACGGAGAGAGCCACAAGTCCCCAGCGGCTCTGAACTCCAGTTCCAAGCAAGTTTCTGAGGACCCAGACACCCAGAGAAGGGGGACTGACTGGCATCAGGAGGAAATTCAAAGCAGGTTTCTCTCAGCGTTGCTTGCAGCAATTACCGTGGGACACAGAGACCTGATGTCTCTCAGTGCAGGGCTGAGAAGCGCCATAGCTATTTGCTCCGCCCTGCCCTGCAAACTCCCCGAGGCCCCGCCCCTCCCAAGCTGTGTCAGAGGCTTTTGCAGATAAAAGACTGAGTAGCCTAAGGCACAGGCTTAATCAACGCCTCCTTAAAGATACAGGAGCCAGCCCCCACCCAGTGGCCAGAGTGGGACTAACCTAAACAAAA